>PVIU01026177.1:0-22420 GCA_004026605.1 Ondatra zibethicus | reverse complement strand
AAGTTGAACATTAATCAGTTTGTAATCACTGCTGTGATTACAAATGATTATTAGACAAAACTGCTTATTTAAATTTGTATTAAACAGCGTCAAAGCAAGGAAAGCATTTAAAGAAATAAAAAGCAGTGTGAATACCAAAGTGGCTATTCTATTGCTGAGTGACTTCCCAGGGATTTTTGTAGATTAAGTTATAAAGCACATGTATAAACATAGGTATGTAGATACAAAGATGTGGACTTCTATTTTCAAATGATATGATTTTTATTACTCAAAAATCCCTCTTTCAAGGAAGAAGGGGGAGGGAGGAGGGGTGGGGGGGTAGTGGGAGGGGACCGGGAGAAGGGGAAGAAAGGAAAAAAAATTTATTTCTTTAATTATGTTCTTGAATGGAAAAAATAAAACAAAACAATGTATGGAAAAATAAATAAATAAATAAAATTTTACATGTAATTCAACCTGAATAACATCTCAGTTTAAAAAGAGGTTAGGATGAGTTGTTGTTACACACCAAACCACTGACCTTTGCTTACACTACAATGAGATGACCTATTTCTCAATATACCCTTGAAAATAGTTGAAACTAACATTTCTTTTATGCCGAAAAGACTATAAGTTTATAACACTGCCTTGACCTTTGAAATTCTGAACTCATCATTCACAAACCCTGAGAGACACTTGCTTTTGGCTAAGAATGTGTGTTAAGAACCATGTGGACATTTTGGTCCATAAAAATAAAGCAGTTACTTTATTTGTTTTCTTTATGTTTTATAACTTGTTTGTTTGTCTGTTTGTTTGTTTTATCCAATTCTGTAAAATAATATCCAGATCTACAACTGCAACTAATTTAAGTGCTTGCACAGTATCATGCTTTTCTCCATGAACCATATGAAGAGGTTTTACCAAAATGTTGTTCTGTTAAAAAAAAAAAAAAAAGAGGGATGTGGTCGCTTGGTATTGGTATTGGACTGTAACAAACTAGAGAGACCTAAATGTCACCATGGATAAATTCCTGATTTTATTCAATTATTACATAGCCTGAATACTTCAAAAAATTTTAAACTTTTAAAAGAGTTTTAGTTGTGTCCACTTGGTCATGTGGAACTGCAGGGGGGTAAGCCACAAAAATAAACAAAATATCTAATAGTCTGATCAAAGACAAAGCATGTTCTCTAGGATTTTTCGAGGGTATGATTCTACATGTTTAAACTGTGAGACATAAATATACCTTTATAATATCTCTCTTAAAAAGCAGTAGTAGGATAATGAGGGTATGTGTGAAGAATAGTCATTCTCCATCACTCAGTTTCTGGATACACTGGTGAGTGCCATATGCTCTGAGCTGGGCTCTCCTCACGCCACTCAGACACTTTTTGCTGACATAAGACAAGCAGTTTCCTTTGCTACGGGTTTTGATGCAAAGCCATTTTGTTCAATCAAATTGCTCCTAGAGATTTCTGTTGGCTGCCATAGTTATAAATGTTAAACAAACAAGTTCCCCACCTTTATACTATAAGCTTTCCACAAACAAGTCCTGTTCACAGTGTGCTACAGGAACTTCTGTGAAAGAGATAGCCACGTGTATCCCTCTATTCCCCTGAGCTAATGTCTATTCAGTCACCATAAGAGAAGTGAAGTGTCATAAAAATAAGGCAAGAATACTAAATAGCACCATGGTAAAATGTATTATCAGTTTAGAAAATATCACTATGAGATTTGCTCAAAATAATGCTCAAAAAAGCAAAATTAAAAAAAAAATTTCGAGGCTGCCAAGGCCCCTCACTGTATAAACGTGATTCCTAGCAAATCTGACAAGCTTTGTTCAATTCCAGGAATCCACATAGCAGAAAGAAAGAAATAAACTTTGTAAGCTATCCGGTGACCTCCACACTGGCATAAAAACATGCACACATGTGCACAGTGCACAGGTGCTCACAAACAAAATAAATAAATGAAAAATGTAATTCGTAGGTCTGGATTTCTATGCCCTAAAAATATATTGGGGTATTCATATTTGCCACACCAAATAAATGTGTGCCAAATAGGAGTGTAGTTTTGTTCTAAAAAAAATTAATCTGGAGCCATGTGAATTGATATGTATGATAATGTAGAATATGCACTGCTATGTGGTGAACTAGAGATATCAAGTTATGGAAGTAGCATAAATGTGATTGGAAATGTATTCAGACTTGTTTCTTGGATCCCATTACTCATTTCTCATTGTGATTTCTATAATTCTAAATGTTAGACCATAATGATGATTAAGTCAGAATTGCTTTATACTCTGAATGAATATGGATTTTAGGGTCCCTCTTAGCATGATTCAAATTCCACAAAAGAATACTCAGTAACTAAACAGTGTAAGCTCCTTTAGGGAAAGAAAATCCTAATCATGAATCTAGTCCTTCCAAACTTCAATATGTAAACATTTCCTTAGAATCTTGCAAACAAAGACATTTGCTTCAGTAGATGCAAGGTGGAGCTGACTTTCTGTATTTCTAAGCAGCTCTCAGGGAGTGTTGAGGCTACCATATTTTTATAGACCTATTTAGATAGACCTAAGAACCAAATTTGAATAAGACTTAACGTTAGAACTGTAGAAGGAAACTATTACAATTTATTCATGTTCAAGCATGAATTGTAAGTTACTTGCTTTTTATATGACACATATGCAACCTATTTACCTTAGAAAATAGTGATCCCTTTGTTACACAGCAGAACCAAGGCAGGAATTCCTTTCTGTGAAGGGTAAAAATGAAGGACAACTGGTGCTGCAGGCATGCAATAACAGTTATAGAGGGGCTTTTATCTTCTATTTTAAATGCACAATAAGGAAGTCTAAGAGGTGCTGTGCAGTCAAAATCAAGTGTATATTGAACTCGGAGCTCTTTTATATCTCCACCAAATATGTGGTATAGTAAACTAGGAGAACCAAGAAATAAGTCCAATAAAATAGGTTCAGAGTGATCCACATATGGAGGGTGATGAAGAAAGTGATGAGAGGTGAGGAGGAATATAAAGGTCTGTCTGCTTTGGGGCTTCTTAGAGATGTATTAAGGACACTGGACATTTGTTACCTAGGGGGATTTAGAGAAACTAATAACAGATTGAAATCAGCAGAGCACCATGCTCTCATATGTGTTTTTGAAGCATCACTCAGGCTAGTGTGGAGAATTTATTAAAAGAGTGTGATCTTGAACTCTGGAAAAGCATTTCCAAAACTTGAATAAATGTTTAAACATACACACTGAAATAAAAGATTAGCTGAAATGTGCTATAACATTCCAACAGCAAAATTGTAGAGTTTTGCAGTATAAAATATTGGGGAATATGTCAATTGATTCTATATGCCTTGTTTCTGTTGCTGGCAGTGTTGTTTGTTTATTTGCTTATCTGGCTGTTTTTTTCCACTAGTTTTGTATGTGACAGAAGTGGAGCAATTCCAGGAAAGATTTCTACCTTAAGATCTCATATGTTTTACTTCATGTTTCATAAATAGAACTACCCTTGTAAAGTTTTTTCTATAGCACGCGTTTGTTCATTTTAACATGCTTCAATTAATCATAAATTAAAAGTCAAATAATCACTATCTACTGAATAAACAGTACATACAGCATATGAAAGATTAAATTGATTCTAGAACTCTAAACTATAATTAAACTATTATAAAAGACAAAGTTTAAAAACACCCTACTTAGTTTACTATCAGATTGTATGTATGCTGCCCAATTCAACCATTTATCAAATTGTAAAATGGTATTCTTGACAATAGGAATAAACTGCTGAACCATCTACAGGTTTGTAAAACTGGTATTTGAGCAATTGTTCTCTTCCACTTTTAGTAGAATTCTTACTCCATGTTTCCATGTTTCCAAGTTCAGTTCAGAAAACCCCAAACTGATATGTGCTAACAGTGAAATTAGCATAATAAAGTTATCAAATTACATAAAAGAGAATTTTTTCAGATACGGGAATGTGGCTAGTGGCTAGTTCTTCTTACATCTTGTTTAAGAATGACCTAAAGATTTTCCTGTCTCCGAATAAGGAGAATTATCACTTTAAAAACTGTGATTGTTGTGCTCATATTTCTTTCCATCAGAACGGATCTCCTTTCATATAAGAGTGAATCACAGCCATGTTCATATATTTATTTCCTCATCTTGGCATATGGAACAAAGTGACAAGGTAACATCTGAACGAATGAAGCTGCTCTGTCCATTCCCTTCTAGAAGCATTGTGTGGTGTCTGAGGGAGGCCAGAGAGGCCATTCAGGATTTTAAAATTCCAAGGCCTGTCTGCCCACAGAGGAGAGCAGGACATGGCTTGGAAGGCTTATAGGAGAAACACAATAAACATTTAGTACTCTAAACAATCTGACACTAACCCATCAAGACTTTCTTCAAGCTAAACATCAGTCACTGTAAAACATTGCCAATATTCCCTACGTGACAATTCTATATTATTTAGGCAAATTGAGGGATAGGAAAACAAAGGCCTTGTGTTATAATTGAGGAGTGAAACTATGATATTACATGTGCTTTCAAGCATGAATTGTAGGTTGCCCTCACTTTATTTGATACATACACTATTAATTTTACCTTAAATTATTTAGTTATCTCATTACAACTTCCTGATTGGAAAACATAAAGTCAAATTAGGGAGCATTGAAAGGTAGCTATTCAAACATATTAATAGTTTTGTCAAGGGAAACTAAAGTCATTCTCTAAACATGAGTATATTCCAAGATTCTGACCCTGTAGAAAAAATGAATTTCAACCTCTGGCATTCTCTCCGAAGTATCTAGATCCTCAGCACTGAGCAAAAGGTTTAGGATACTGTTGCCATTCAAGACAGGCTTATGGAACTATCTGTTGGCCAAGGACTCTAAAATTGCCAGCAAATTTAGGTCTGATTGTCACCAAAAGATTCTCAGTGGTAAAAGTGTGAACTTCAGCTTCCCGTGAGATAGGCACACCTGCAGGACAAAACTCTAAGTTAGATTCATTGCAGAGCCCAAAGAAAATGGAAGAGAGAATTGCTGGCCAGAAATACTGTGAGAAATACTGTGAGAAATGGGGCACTAATGTGAACTGAATTGTGTGGTCATCTCCATGTTTTTGTTTGTTTGTTTGTTTTTGTTTAACAGAGGTACAGCGAATGCTACTTTGCATGAGAAAAAAGTAGATATTTCACATAAGTTAGGCATTACAAAGTATTATTGATGAGAAGGCTCCAATATTCTGCAAGAGAAGAGAATGTTGGAAGAGTCAAAAGTCAACCATTTTCAGCCCCTCTGCTTTAAACTTGCATGATTAATGCAGAAGTAGGATACAGTGATCCTATTTGGAATGCATCAGTAGGCTTTAAGATGTTTTCATATGGTGTATAACTAGAAAAATAAAGCCATCATATTATTTTATGTGAAATGAATTAACAAATATATTCCCATTAAATTTCCATTTAGACCCGCATCAGTTTTATGTAAGCAAATTCTACGTGGTGGCATTTGGAAATGATGTATAGTTGGACCATGTGACTACGATTATACATCTAGCCTTCCAGGACTTCTTAATGCATATTAGGATGTAAATATTTATTTGAGTTTCCTATTCTCCCTCATCATCAACCAGAAACACATGGTTGCATATCTTTCTTTATATGATAGAAAAGGAAGAAACCTATTTCTAGGACAGTTTTAATTTTCTGGGTTTGTATCATATGCATTCACAATTCATTTTTTCCTTCTTTTTCATTATCAGCATATTTTGAGCATTTAGTATTCATTGGACAATTTGCTATGTGCTAAAGACACCCAAATAAATTAAATATGTGTGGTGCTCCACTGGGCCATGAACTTTTCAAGACAGGCATTAAAAATGAGCCATCTTTATGCCACCATTGGTACATTTACAATACTCATACACACAGTGTAGAAAGTTGGTCATTGGATTTTGGAGGAAGTGATGTCTGTGATTGGATTCAGAGTCTGCATACTTGAAAACTAGACCTTAAAAGAGTAAGGCAGGAAGTGTGATTAAATCCTCTTAATCAGGCTTATTAAGATGAGAATCTCACTATATCCATTACTATAAAGCCACATCATATATTAGTAACACAGTTTCTACTGTAGAATGGGATAATTACCATACTTTGAGGTCCTAGTATTGAATAATCTAAGACACATTTTTCAAAACCATACAGTGAAAGCATTCATGAATATCTCTAAAAACAGAAACAATGACAAAGGGCAACATTTATTGAATAGTTAACACTGCTAAACAGTTGTACTGTAGGCTGGTACTGTCACTTTTAATGCTCATAGCAAGGGCCAGTGAATAAAGACTGTCCAAACATCACTGACTTGCTAAAAATATGGAAACAACTTGGGAGAGAATGCATATGGCTCAAGAGATGTCACTTGAAGTGGTCAAAGGTATCTCACGTGTCAAATATGAACATACCATAGCTTTGAAAATACTTAAAGAAGGAAAGCCCAGAGATGGAGAAGGCTTTTATCTTGACAAGTGGTAAGTGTCAATTGTGGCAGGGGGATGCAGATAATACAGTTTATTAGTCAGAAACAAAACTGATGTCTTCAGGATTTTTTTTTACTTTCTGAATATTTTTATGGCCCAGCTATGTCTATAAATAAATAGTAAATTAAAAAATAATTTGAGAACACTTTAAAAACTTCAGGATTGTCTAATTTCTGAGGTTCTTTTTATCTGCTAAGCAAAACTAACTTTGTTTGTATTATCTTATACTGAAGTGGTTCTGGAATTTGAATGCAAATTTAAATGACCTTTCTTTGGGGTACTTTTGAATTAAAAATGCCTGGACAAGGCTTTTTTTTTTTATAACCCAAGTCACTAGGCTGCAGTGAGAACCAGATAGAAATAAGGCACTGCAGATGTGAATGTGTGCTTAGGATAAATACAACAGCACTGTCTGATGTCTTGTTATTTCCTATCTGCTCTTTTAACCCCTACTCCCTTTTAAAACTTTCCTTGGATCCTTCTGTTTCACTTTCCTTTGTTCTAACTCTCCCATATGCAGTCCTCTTCTCTTTCAAATTAAGAGCTCTTGTTCCATTGTTTTTACATAAATATGTGTATGCAAGTATATGTGTATATCCCTACATACATCCTTACCTTTCTCAGACTTACATACATAGTAAGTTAATAATGTAAATTTGCTAAAAAGTTCATTTATTTACAAACTTCAGTTAAACTGTAGATCTTCATTATGAGTATCTATAAAGAGACCTGCACACCTCCTCCAAACTGATCAGACTTCATTGTGATCTTTTATGTCTGTGAATTGAAATGCTCACCTCCCTAAAGGAAAAACCTTATATAGGCAGAAGGTGAACCCTGGAGTCCTTAGTCGGAGGCTAAACATTTAATTGTATTTCTTGTTTTATTCAGGGCACACCTGTTCCTAATTGCTGTTTCTCTTTCTATTTCTATGTTTAGCCTGGAGAAGTGCTGGGAAGATTAATTACAGCAGTTAATGTTTCCATTTGAAAGAAGATGATATCCTAAGAGTACTAAATATTATTAAACTTAATGGAACTAAATTGCTTTAAAAGAGACAAATGGTACAATCCAGTATCTCATTGATGTCCCAGAAATCAGCAGCATCTCATGTTGAGTCATCAAGAAACAGCAATGCATTTTTTAAAATTCTCTAAATCCAGTATAAAATGATTTCATTGAGTGTCTACATTACAGGTACTTAATGATACACAGCTATAACTGATCCGTCAGTGGTTTTGGACAAGCTGATGAAAAGTGAACTAATTACTCAGCCACCTCAAATGACACCCATTTTATAGTGCACATGGCTTCTATGACCTTACTAGTAGTTTCAGAACAAAAGCAGTTCATTCTGAGAAGGGAACTATCATTCTTCATCATAGTTATGTATCAATGAGGTCTCACTCACCTGCCTTAGTGGAATTGTATTCCTGCTTTCTGTTCTCCTGATGTGATAGGGAATATTAATTACAGGAATAGATCATTCATATGAGAAGTCATCTCAAACTGCAAGGTATTGTGGGTTTGGGTCTTCTTACTAGGGTAAGAGCAACCTACTGGATTAGCAAGGTGACCTAAGTTTCCATCCGGCTTGGTGTGATAATGTGTGCCTGTAACCCCAGCTCTATTGGTGGCTCACAGAAAGTTCACTGAGGTTTGCTGGCCTCCATCTTAGCCAGACTCAGTGACAGATCTTTTCTGGAAAGAATAGGGCAAATAACAAAACGAGTGATGGAGCAGAATACCAGATGTCCCTCTCCGGTGATTATCCCTTATACACGCACATGCCTATATCCCCCTACACGCACACTGCAGGTGCACTCATCTACCTCATCTCCCTTCCGCCAACACAACATATAAAGTGAAACAAACGAATGGAGTGGAAAAAGCGAGGACTAAAGCAAATTTAAGCACAGGTAGATATACCGAAAGGGTCTGGCTTCCAGTTTTATTTGCTATGTAAACTTCCACAACTGTCAAATCTCTCCTTTAACTCAGTCCACTTATCCAATTAGGAGCTCCCTGCTTGCTCCTTGGTGGCCACTTCTCTCAGCTCCTAAATGTGATGCCATCTGTCAAACACTGAATGCTTTAGACATCTTTAGAACTATATGTCAGTACAGGTACCAGGACCCAATACAGAGAGATGAAGCTCTGGAAAGGTACTTCAATTCATACGTAAAGCAAATTTCTGTGTGTGGATATATGACTAAATAAGTATGTGCAGACATGTGTGTTAGACGCATGTGACTGTGGAGGTCAGAGGTCAACATTGTGTGTCTTCCTCCATCACTCACTTCTTTATTTTTTGAACAAGGATCTGTCATTGAATGTGGAGCTCACCAATTAGGCTACACTGGCTGGTCAATAAACTCCAGGGATCCACCTATATCTATCCCTCCTTGCCCTAGTTGCTACTCCTGGCTCATTCTTGGGTCATAGGTATTCAAAATCGGCTCATCTTGTTTGGGCAGCTAGTTTTACAATCTCAGTGCTTATCCCAGTGCTTAAAGGAAATTTCTAATTAAAATTACATAGCACATTTTTGGTGAGGGAATTGAGAGTATTTGAATAAAATGTGTATTCTCAACTTCAAGTAGAATTTTTTTTGAACGTGGGAGAGAAAAAATTTATTATAACCTAATGAAAAATATGTCTAGAACTTCTATACTTATCAAGTATTATACCAGAAGACATAATTTTTAATTGAAAATAAATTAGATCTGAAGATGGGGAATGTTGTGATTTCCCCTTCTGAGGGCTTTGTTTTGCAGCTAAAGTTTATTGATGCCATCATGGGGCAAATTTCATCAGAAACTATTTACTCTGATGTTTGGGGAATCCAGCTACTTATTTCATAACATGACATTTTAATTTATTAGCATTCCAATTAAAAACATAATTTATCTATAACCTTCAAGTTTATTATTTATACTGCACCTCCTTAGTAGCTAATAAATCATTTGTAATTGACTATGATACCAAAAGCTAAATACCAAGCCCTACTAGAATGTAAAACTGACGGCTATGCAAATAGATCTGCTTCTCTTGCTGCACATTAAGTTACAGAAAAGGCTAAAGGCTTAGTAATTTGTAGAAAGCTGCAGAACAGTCTTGTGAATAGCTGTCACTAGCTAAATATCTTCCATTGCCAGAGAAATGGCATTGCTTGTCATATTGTACAGATGAGAAGTATAGGCACCCTAAGTGTAAGAAACATGTTCTGGAGCCCATAGACTTAATGAGATGGGACTAGTATCAAAATTAAGAATACCTCGCTCATAAAATTTTACATGTATCCCACATTTATCTTCTGAACCCAAACAAAGTTAATATGTCCCTTCTTAGCATGCCTCACCTTTGATTCATCTATTGTATTACATCATATTTAATGAATGTGGAAGAGAAAATAAGTATCAGTCTTTGAAATACGGTTCTTAGATTTTGGAAAACAATAAAGATAATCCATTCACCTTACATCTCCTTTTACATATTATAAGATCAAATGCAACATGTCAATCAAAATGCATCTACACAAGACTAAACCCTCCAGGATTCCTTGGAAAAATATTGCCATATAATATATATTTTCATATTTAAGAACTTATTATTGACACAAATTGGCTTCAGAATACGTGTGTTCATTGCTAAGATAGGTCAGAGTTTACAGCCTTGCTGAGAGAAATGGACTTTTGTAGTTAAGAGAAAGTTTCTAGAAGGTGGGATCGCTACAGTGTCCTTGATATAACCACGCTTAATTCTAAACCAGCTTTAAAGTTAGTTGTCTGTATGTTGGGGAGTGAGAAGTCCAATATCCAGGAAATTCCTTCTTCTCTCTCTTTGTTCATCTTTTAAAAATTGCAAATCAAGTTTTAAGGAGCACCCCATCCTCATAACAAAGGAAACACATGCATAACAAGCATACAAATATGTTAACAGTCATTCCATGATGGTACAACAAAAATATGGGTATCTGTGGTAAATGTAGGAATATTTTTGCATTTTTAAGAAACTTGAAAATCAATCAGCTTAAAAATTGTTACAAGAATACACAATAATTTCATGCTGTGAAACTGGTTTTGGATAGCTATATCATAACTCATAGGAAAAACTGATCAAACAAACTGAACCCATCTTTGGGCGTTACTTTATTCCTGAAACAATGATTTCAGGTATGTGATGAGATTTTTCAGAAAGATAACCTAGAAATGTGGCTGGTAGCTCTTTACCTTTATTTGGGGAAGTTGAGATTTTTTTGCACAGTATTTTCAAATTACTCATGTTTTGACCAAAAATGATACAAACCACTATAGTGCAAACTGTGAAATAAAGAGTCATTGAAAGGATTATTTTTATTCTCTTCTATGTTTTATATCCCCTCATTCTTCTGTTCAACATGCTCATCATCTGCTATACTCATCACACTGCGGAACTCAGAGGATTCTACTCCTTCCAATGCTTTCCTCAATTTTCCTGTTTACATACTCTCTTTGAGGGAGCAGCTCTCGACCTTTGGGGATCAAATGATCCTTTCACAAGAGTCACCTAAGACCATTTTAAAATGCAGTTATTTATATTAAATATATTTATATTTATAATATAATACAAATAAATATAAACGTATATTTATATTACCATTCATAACTGTGGCAAAATTACAGTTATTAAGTAGGAATGAAAGTAATTTTACCACTATGGATCACTACAACATAAGAAATTATACAAAAGAGTTGCAGCAATAGGAAGGTTGAGAACCAGAGCTTTAAGGAATCTTAGTCTATTTTTCTAAGGAGTTTTATGACAAAAAGGTAGAGTCACTAGGTAAGGGAACCTCAGCTGAGAAGTGTCTCCATAAGACTGGCCTGTAGTTAAGTCTGTGGTGCATTTCTTAATTAGTGATTGTCGGGCAACTCCCAGCTCTTGTGGCTGGTACCCTCCCTGGGCAGGTGGCCCCAGTGTATGTACAAAGGAAGCTGAGTAAGAGAGAAGGAGCAAGTCAGTAAGCAGTATTCCTGAAGAACCTTGCTTCTCTATCAGCTTCCTGGTTCCTTCCCTGTTTGAGTTTCTGTCATGACTTCCTTGTATGGTTAACTGTGATATGGAAACCCTTTCCTCCCCAAGTTGATTTTGGCCATGCTTTTCTATCACAGCAATAGAAACCTTTACTATAGAGTCTCTCCTGTCTCAGTCTTTATGATTCAAAAATGTGTTTTGAACACATGATTTACCTCTAAAATTCCAAATTTATATTTGTAACATTGTTCCTGATGATCCCACATAAATATTAAAAAGAAATACAGTGTTAATGTGTTGAAAGCTGAGCTGTGACTTTTTTCTTCTGCATTGTGAAACGTTATTGACATATAAGATGTACCGTGGTAGCCAAAATCATGAGACTCCAAAGCCTCGTTTAAAGAATTGTTCAGATTGTTATTTATGTGAGCTCTGACTTTTTATTCTTTCCACAGATACAGCTTTCCCTTTATCTACATAAATGGTAACCTCATACCCAAAGCAAAGAATCAGAAACTCTAATGATTTCTAATTCTCAAAACTACCAACAAAATGGGCTGTCTTGTCCACTAAAAGTATTCCTGAACATTGGGGTTTTCCTTGTTCTCCACTATTTCCTCATTCTCAGAACCACAAAATAAACCATAAACCACCTAAGTCATCACCTAAATATAAGTCTCGATGTTTATGTACTTACCACCCTAATCTGTCCTCTGAAATAATCCTAATATCTTTATGAGATGGTTTTATAGAACCAGTTGAAAGCCGTTTAGTACTTTACACACCTGCAAAATGACCTAAGCGCATCTCTTAACCCAAGAGTCCCAGAGAGACCTTACTATAGCTACATTCCACCTTTATTTCATACTACTCTACATGCAGCTTACAACTGTCTAAGTATGTCCAGTTCCTTAGTTCCTCTACCAAATTTGCTTTGCTTTCTGTGAAAGCGATGTGCATTACTTCTTCTATCTTTCTATGGTTGGCAACTTCTAGTCCCTGAGCTCTTGCTGAGTCTATTTACAATTGACTGTTGAAGCCATGAACAAACCAGTGGAAGCAAATGGTGGTAATAAAAGGGATTTTTATGCATTTACTTCCTCAATAATCATGGAAGAAAAAGTTCAGTTCAGGGAATATTTTCTTGTCCTTCTTCAGATTAGTTTGGGATTCTGGATAAGAGTTTGGAGATCAATTTCCTGCCAAAACGATGCAGAGATTTGATCTAGTGATCAATCTCTTCTGAGTCAAAACTGGGGTGCTCACACGAATATTAAAAACCTCACTACATCTGTTCGAGAACTGGGTTTACTAAGACATATAAGGCATTCAGGAAACATTGTGTAGAATGCACACATATTCCATTTTCCATATATTGTTGGCTTTCAAAATATAGGATGGGACAAAGCAATTTTTATAAGATCTCCTAAAACTAATAGAATTACAGAACAACAAGTAGAGTATGAATTGTATAGCATGACTGATGGATGGATTTACATACACTATGAGAAAGCATTTTGTGAGGTACTGAAGATGACTGATAGACAAGGTTTCATTTGTGAGATACTGAAAATTATGAAATTTGTATAATCTGGAGAAAGACTGAGGGAACAATAATTGAGGACAGTGTTAATCAAAGCAGGGAATGAATTCACCGAAGCATAGAGAAGAAAACTGAACATGTAGCTGTACATGAAGCGGCATGTAAAGGAGGGACATGCACACTGAGCCCAGGCAAATCTGGGTTTCCTTTCAAGCGTTTCCTTTCAAACTTCACCACTTATGAGTTTTGTCTGAGCCAGTCACTAAGCTTCGCTCCTTCAAATGAGAACAAGCAAGACTTGAAGAACACTGCTCATTGCCTCAAACAGGCACTATGATGCTGAAATAATTCAATAATAGGTATAAAGCATGTGCTACCTCAGAGTCTAGCACAAGTGCCCAATTACTCGTGCAAGGAGTGCTGAGACGCATGGGATGTCGGGGAATGAGTTAATGGAACAGAGAGTTGCCAAAGTACAATGCTTGAATGTTGATTAGCAGAGAATCTGTAAATCTTATAGACTTTAAATCTAAGCTATTTTTAACACAAAATAATTTCTCAAATGGCTCTCAGTTGCCTCATTCTCAACCCTTCGGGGAGGCAGCACTGAAGGCAGACACAGAGTATAAATGCTTTTGATGTTGTTTTATTTTAGGATTATTGCTTCATCTAAATTATTAGGTACTTCATTTATTTTTATTTTAAGAACAGAAATAGTATTGGCAGCTAAATAATTAACTTGGTTTAAGTATGAAATAAGATAAATGTATGAAATCATTGTTTTAAAAGACTTAATATTAATATCTAAAAATGAACTTGGAGCAGTGTACTAGGAATAGTTATGGTTTGTTCATTTCTAAAAGTAAAAAAATAAAAATGAGGGTGCTTTTCAAATTGAAGGTTATCTGTGAAAATTAAAATATGGAAATTAAAGGGAAAAGTAAAAATGCTTATATATAGTCATAAAAAGAATGGTTTTTTTTACTGTCACATAGCATTCATATTGTATAACAATGATGACACTGCCTGAGAAGTACAATATTAGGTGATTTTTGTCATGGAAATATGGTAGAGTATGGTTATAAAATCCTAGGGGGCTCACTCATTTGAAATTACTTTTTTTAATTATTTTTTTTAATTCTTTGGAAGCTCCATATATTTATACATTGTATACTAATCATACCTATACATCACTGCTGAGCATTCTCCACTTTCACCTAGCATCCCGTCCCATCTCTTTCCTATCTTCATGTCTTCTTTTGATTAATTTTAATTTATTTATGTTTGCTATAAATCTGTTCCTAAGCCCAGGCATTTTTAACCATAAGCATATAGATATGGTATTATTTCCTGAAGAATGAGGAACCTACCAGCATCTATTTCCCCATAAGTATGAGGATCCTGCCTCCCTCAGCATCTCTTTTGTGATAATGGTGGGGTCCCACTCGCACCCATGGTGCAGTTTTGCCTAGCTTGATCTTGTGCACGCCTTGTGCACATAACCACAGTTCCTGTGAATTGATGCAGGAAATAATCTTGTCATGTCTAGAAGTCAGTATTTGAAATGACCTCTTCTTACAATCACAGTAAACACTTGAGGTATCAGCCTTCACACTGTGAAACATGGATGATGTTTTTGCTGTGTTTACTGTAAACTGTACTACAAAAAGAATAAAAAGAGCACATCCCTAAATCATAATTACACGAATCCCAAAGCAGTAACTTTGTCAATATTTATTAGCAAGCATTACATGCTCTAATTAATTCTATAAACCATACTTTGTTATGACAATATAGAGCAGGCTGCTTTATTCCAGCATCACTACAAACATGTAACTGATGCATTACTGTCTTTCATAAGAATGGAATAAGGTCACCAGCCAATAGAAAGCCTTTAAATTCCATTATAATTTTAGAGAGCCACTGTTGGGAGTGGTCTATCACTATCTGAATGTCATATTCTGTGTCACTTTGTATGCACGTTTGTACTTGTATACATAAATCATGCATATACAAACATACTAACTCCAAGTGGTGGTTTGATTTAAAATTACCTTGATAGGCTCATATGTTTGAATGCTTGGTCCCAAAGACAGTGGAACTTTTTGGGAAGAATTAGGAGGTATGGCCTGATGGAGGAGGTGTATCTCTGAGGATGGAAATTGAGGTTTCAAAAGCCCACACCTGTCAGTCAGTATCTGTCACTCTCTGCCTGCAACTTGTGGATCAGGATGTAGAGCCCCCAGCTACTCTTTCAGCTCTATGACTATCTGCTTCCAGCCATGGTGATCAGGAAGTAATCCTCTAAAACTGTAGGTAAATCCCCAATTTAGTGCTTTTCTTTGGAAGATTTGCCTTGGGCATGGTGCCTTTTCACAGCAATAGAACAGTATGAAGATATGCCATTGAATTCCTAAAAATGGCATGGAATGAATACATACATATGCCCTAAATCTAAAATTACAGATCAAACAAAACCAAATCATCACAGACAATACAACAGAGAGGTGGGCATCATCCTGTAGTCAAAACCAGACTTCTGCTTACAGTTGGGGCTTTGAAGCCGGAAAGATGTTTGACTTTGGGGCCTTAAGCTACCAAGCTATAATTAAGGTTTTATTCACAAGCATTTAAAATTATTTAGAAATTTGTTTAAACTGTTTTAATGTGTTTAGACTTGCTTACTTCATACCCCTCAGGCAGAGTCCTTCTGAGGACTAAAGTAGGAACAGATAAGAAACGAGCCCAGTTGTTTATAGAATTGTCATCTAAGTGGATAGTTGCAGTGTTTGTTGCATGCTCTATAGGAGACGGCTATCACGGCTCAAAGGTGGGTAGAGGCACAGTCCGCAAGTTTTAAGTCCTGCCAAAAAGCCAAATTCATTTTGTGCCTAGAAGTATGATAAAAGAAAGGGATTCTATTTTATCCACCCCAATATGCCAGGTTTCACACCCTCCCTCCGCCAAAGGTTACCCAAACGGAGAAGCCACGTGGATTTGTGGGAGTTTCCTGACTGAAAGGTTAGCTGACAAGAACGAGTTTGTTTAAGAGCTAATAACTTGCCAAGGAAAACCAGCAAAAAGCATGTGGTGGAGGAGGACAAATACCTTCTTTAGGGAATCCAGACCCAGAGAGGCATCTTCAGAGCCTGAGAGACATTAGCTTCAAGGAAAACAGCTATTCCAAGACACTGAGGAGAAATTAGAAACCACCAGCTGGAGAGAAGTGAGAGAAATATGCTGCTAGAAGGTGCAGGAGGAAGCTGTGTACACAGAGCCAGGCATTCTCTCAGCTTTTTAGGGCATGCTTTAAAAAAAAATGTGTTTTGTTTCATTATTCAATCCATTTTTATCTTTGGAATCCTTTGAAAAGGTGTAAAATGAGAGGCCATAAAATGTGAAAAGGAATGGGGCTGAATGGATGCTTTGTGATACCCAATCATCTTAATAGATGGTAGGTGGAATAGATTGAAGCAGCTTCTACAAAGCTGCCTGTCAAAGGAATCTGACCAATTTTAGCATACATTCCTATTGTGAAGCTTCTGTAGAGCTTATCTGCCCCTCCCAGTATGCCACCCATCGTCATAGGCCATGAGCGTATGCAAACAGAGGCACACAGGAAAATATGGAACACACTCATGTCCCAATACATATGATTTTGGAGATGACAGTCACAGGATTCTCCATGGTGACTGAATTTGCTTAAGGTCTAACATATCTCTCCAAATTGCCCAAAATAATATGTGAACAATACTGAAATTGATTTTCTATTTCTGGTAAGTGAAAATTGTGTGTGTGTGTGTGTGTGTGTGTGTGTGTGTGTGTGTGTGTGTGTGTGTGTGTGTGTGTGTGTGTGTGAAAAAAGTCACATGAATTGACGATTGCGTATCCTTTGTGGTACCTTGCAGAATTCTAAAGAAAGCATTGCTCTTTTTTAAACCTATGTATACTGGACTCTTGAAAAGGTGATTTATGAGAAATGAAAAGATGAATTTCTGAAATAGGCATGCCGGGACTTGAAGTGACTTCACAAGTTGATTTTTCTCAAGCTGCTGCTTTCTGCCTTGGGAAAGGTATCTCCATATATACTAGGGCAGAAAACTGGGTTTAATAGGTACAGGTTTTGCTATACATTAAATGATCAACAGATAGTAGGTTTCTTTCATAAATTTATTGTTACTATATGTGCATTCTTCTTATTATAAAGATGAGAAACCATTTAGAGAAAACAAGATTATTCTGAAGTACAATTCCACAAAGTAATTTATCAAGAAGACACAATCCTATCTGAAGGTTTTTAATCTCCACAATTTGACTGCTTAAAAACACACATTGAATTAAATGGCAGTAGCCTATTGTCTTGGCTTGCATGAAACAATCTTAGACCCAGAGTTTACTGAGGACAAGAAAAATGACTAGTGATTCAGTTAGGCTGGAGAATTCAGTTGTGTGGTTACGAAGACATGTCAGATGAAGTCCTCAACTGTTTTGTTCACTCTTAGTAGAATAGTTCTCAGTGATTGAAGCACTAATTTACTAAATATCTTCTTGATAACAGTAAAACTGACTATCTGTTCTTCCACAGACAAGAGTGTAGATTGCATAAAAGCAGCACCACAAACACTACCAAAACAACTTCAATCTATTGTTTATTTTTCCAGGCTGCAGTACATTAGACTTTAGTTGGATGTGATTTGATTAGTATTATAACAGCTATGAAGAAATAAGAAAAATATGACTTTTTTGTGAGAAGCAACAAATTATTTCCTCCATAAATGCAGTTTGAATAAAAATGCATTAAGTGTGTCAAGAAAGGTGATGAGTATTCCCCAAGTATTTTCATAATCACAGCATCCTCAATAGGTTCTGCTTCTTTCTGCTCACAGATTCAATATGGTGAGAAAGTTGCTTTCAAGTTGCCTCGGGACTTACAGGGTTATTCCACGGATGAGGACTAACACGGGCCCCTGCCTCCAGCTTGTGCTTTTGTACTCAGTCCTCACCTCTAAGAACACAGAAGTCAGCAAAGAACAAAAATGCAGGAGAATTCAAGTTTCTAATACTACAAATCTGAAGGAAGGCATAGCACAAGTCCCCTCTAAGTGTAGTAGTGTCCTGATTTTCAGACTTCACACATGAAGAAGGAAAATCATTCTCATGTCACATGTTTGTTTCAAATTATTCTTTTGTATTAATAAATGTAATTTGCAATTAATAAATTATATATACATTTTTTTTCAAGTCACTCTGCCCTACTGCTTATTTCCTTCCCCACACTACTGGAAGATTTCTTTTGTATGCATCTTCCCAATGATCCTGACTTTTTGTTTTGTTGTTATGCCCTACTGAGTTTAACCAGAGCCATTTGTGTGATTATGGGTTTGGAATTGTAAGTTGAGACCTAAGAGGCTCGCCAATGACATATAACTGACTACTATGTTTACCCATCTCCAAGAATCTGTGTTTCAAATAAATTTTAAAGAAAAAAATAAAGTTTTATTTAGCATTTTAGAATATTATAGTGATGGTATAAGAGGAAATGTTAAACTATTTAAAATGCATTTCAATTTCACAAACAGCTGTTATTGGTCAGCTCAACAAGCTTTGTGGCTCTACTCATGAATAGTAAATAGAAGCCGTGATAATGTATTTGTTTGATGGAATTCATTTTTATCCTGAAAGGATGTCTCCCCATCCATTCATTTGCCCTGGTTGTCCAGTCATTAGGAACACCACATTGACAATGTTATCACAATGAGAAAATCATATTAAAATTAATCAATCAAACAAATAATTAACAACTACAAACTGAGCTAGAGCAGAAGACACCATGTTAGAATCAAAATAAGGTCTGATTGTAATTGGTACTGCAAAACCACAAAAGATACCACAAATAGACCATTGATCTTATGTTCTAATGAACTCAGTAATTATACACTAAACACCATGCTGTAATCTGAGAATATTATGAACTGAAAATGCATTCTAGACTCCAACCTGCTGAATGTCTCAGGTAAACAGACCAGAAAACTAGGTAGAGTATTGGTGAAAGCCTAGTGAGCACGTGATCACATTATGAAGAGATATAGTTCACTAGCCCTCTGATGCCCATTATCTGAAGAAAACATCACTGCACTCTGAAGTCCAGAAAAAGAGCAAAATCATAACTCACAAATAAAGTCTCTTCTTAATGTTTATCTTTCACACTTTTCTAGAATCACATCATGAACTGAGGAAATTTGATGCTGTTCTTGATTGTCAACTTGACTGTATCTGGAATCAACTACAGTCCAGAAATGGAGGGCACACTTTAGTTCTGTATCTTGAGGCAGAAAAACAATATGTCTTTGATCTAATTCTTGAAGTTGGATGACACACTCCTTTGATTTGGATTTTTGAGGCAGGGTGACATACACACCTCAAATCCAGATCTTGAGGCACGAAGGCACACCTTTAATCTGGATCACACCTTCTGCTGGATGCCTATATAAGGATATAAGAAGAAGGAAGGGTTCTTTCATTCTTTACCAACTTACCTTCACCTTGTCAGCACATTTATTCCTTCACTGATGTTGAAGCCTACTTCTTTGGGATTTCAGCATATATCAAGGATCAGCTGAGGCACCATTATGGGAATGAGCACTTACTAGATTCTTGGACTTTTCATTCACTGCAAAAAATTCTTGGACTGCAGTCTTGAAGTCATTCTAATAAATTCATATTTATAATATTCATACATTATTGTGTATAACAAATTCATATATATGTGGGCTTGTGGAATATTTCACAGCAACTAAGGAAAGTCATAGAGTCCACCACAGGTCAAGATTGTCCCTAGGGAGGCCATTGTGTGAAGCTATGATGGTGAAGTCTAGATTAAATTGAAAATCCCAGGATTTTAGGAGCACCAGAGCCATGGGATACCTACTGAGGAGATCTGATAACAGGAAGCAGAACCAGTTCAAGATAAAGAAGTGTGTTACAGTTGACAAAGTTGAAAGGCAATCTGAAGAACATTTTTGTTGACAGAAGCTTCTGTCCCACCTGGTCCCACAGCCATTTAGTCCCAAAGAAACACACAGAGGCTAACATTAATCATAAACTCGTTGGCCTATTAGCTCAGGCTTCTTATTAACTTTTATAACTTACATTAATTCTTGTCTGTGTTAGCCTTGTGGCTTGGTACCTTTTATCAACGAGGCATTCTCATCTTGTTTCCTCTGTGTCTAGGTGACAACTGCAGACTGAGCCTTTCCTTTTCCCATAATTCTCCTGTTCTCATCATCCCACCTGCCTGGTTGCCCTGACTATATTTCCTGTCTGGCTACTGGCCAATTAGCATTTTATTAAAACAACACAAGTGGCAAATCTTTACAGGGTACAAGATCATTGTCCCACAACAGATTTTGACATCAGACATGGAGATTCAGTGTTTGTAGTCTCCCTGGTTGGTTTTTGGGTCTCCCTTTGATCCAGTATTTCTTGGCTAAGTTCTCTTTCCTACATTTTGGAATGATAATTTATATCTTAGACTTAACCCCTAGCCCTAACACTTAACCTTAAACCTAATCCTATCTCTTTATATGATAGAAGATTGTGATCTTCTCTTTTATTTTGATTTTACAGAGGGTTGCAGTTAAGAAATTACATGAATCTCAGAAAAGACTTTGAACTTTTAAACATTGTTGGAACTGTGATAAGCTATTGGAACTTATGAAGTTGGACTGAATGCATTTTTGCTTTGAAATAGAGCCACAAGCCTTTTGGGGCCAGAGAGTCAAATATGGTGGTTTGAAAGAAAATGGACCCCAATGGGGGTAGCACTATTAAGAGGTATGGCTTTATTGGAGTATGTGTGGCCTTGTTGGAATAACTGAAACTGTGGAGGGCAGCACTGAGGTATCATACATGCTCAGTCCATGCCCAATGTATCAGACCTCTTTCTGCCTGCAACTCAGTATGTAGGATACTCAGCTACTTCTCCAGCACCCTGTCTGCTTGTATGCCATCGTGATATACCATGAAGATAATGAACTAAACTTCTGAAAATGTAAGCTAAATGTTTTTCCTTTGTAAGAGCTGCAATGGTCATGGTAGCTGTTCACAGCAATAGGAACCCTAACTGGGACTGGGTTTAGGATTACCTAGAAGACACAGGTCATCCCAGGCATGCCTGTGAATTGTCTAAGGTTTGCCTCTGAGAATTTGGTTCTGAGAATTCCTGATCTATTACTATACACATTGTTCTGATCTCATCAGATGTTATTTTGTTTTAGTTGGGTTTTGGTTGCTTTTTGGGGGGTGGAATTGGGTTTAATTTGTTTGTTGGTTTCTATTTTTTTGTTTTGTTTTTCAAGAAGTTGTGTAAAACACAATAGAGGTTTAAAACACGGTCAGTCATACAGTAAATGTCTCTCCGAAAGGAAATGCACTCATTATTTATCAAATATTTTTCTGCTATGTAGCCAAAATACAGGATGAATTCCACTCTGACTGGTAGATAGTCAATAGTGTTAATACAAAAAAGTAGCAACCCCAAAGTAAATGTTGCAAATATGAACTTAATCTTTCTCAATAATATCTTATGAATATCTAATGAAAAAATCATTTTTTCTCTTCTATTTTGTTAATATTTTGGCACAGATAAAATGTAATTTGTAAAATTATTCCTTTGTAATTATAAGGCCAATTCTGATAGCAATGGGAAAATAAGATATATTCCACCATGACAATGGAAGTGAGCATTCTCTTTTTTTAAACATTTTTCCATATTCTTTTATTTTTTTTCCATTCAAAAAAAAAGTTTACATTTCCTCCCCTTCTCCCGGTCCCCTGCCACTCCCTCCCACCCCTCTCCCTCCCCCTGCTTCCTTAAAAGAGGGCATGGTGCCCTGCCCTGTGGGAAGTCCAAGGCCCTCCCCCCTCCATCCTGGCCAAGGAAGTTGTGCATCCAAATAGACTAGATTTCCAAAAAGATAATACATGCAGAAGAGATAGGTCCTACTGTCAATGTTGATAGGTTCTCAGTCAGCCCCCTTTGGCAGCCACATTCAGAGAGTCCGGTTTGATCATATGCTCATTCAGTCCCAGTCCAGCTGGATTTGGTGAGCTCCCATTAGTTCAGGCACAGTGTCTCAGTGGGTGGACCAGCCCCTCACTTTCCTAACTTCCTTGCTCCTCTTCTCCCATCTTCTGCCCTTCGACTGGACCTTGGGAGCTCAGTCCATTGCTCTGATGTGAATGTGGGTCTCTGTCTCTACCTCCATCCATCGGACAAAATTTCTATGGTGGTGATCAAGATATTCATCAATGTGACTCTGGGACAAGG
>PVIU01026176.1:0-22096 GCA_004026605.1 Ondatra zibethicus | reverse complement strand
ACTATGCAGAGTTAAACATTTATTAGATGGGTGATGGAGGAAAAAGGAGAGAGAGAAGATAAAGAGATAGAGAGAGACAGAGAGAGACAGGGAGATAGAGGGAAGGGGGAGAGGGAAGAGAAGCAGCTGCTGCTCCCGTGAGAGCAGAAGAGGAAGAGAGGCAGAGAGTTAGGGTCAGAGGCTGGAAGCTGGGAGTGGGTGTGGCCAATAAGAGGCCAGACACTACAGACACAAAATGACTGGAGGCTGAGAGGAGAATAGCCTACTCTTCAGCCAGTTCATAGGTGCTATAGAAGGGTAAACTGAGGACATGGTCCTAAGCCATGTGCAGGGAATCCCAAGACATGTTAGTTAACCCTATCTAAGTGATGGTAGGTCTAGACTATGGGTTGGTGTCACCAACTTACACCAAGGGAGGTCCAAAGAGTGTGAACCAGTGACTTTAGGTAGGGTGACTAATGTCCTGCCTTGCCCGAGGATTCCCCAGAATAGGATTCTTATAAGCCTCAGACAGGCCCAGGCAAAGACTTCCTTTGAAGAGTGCATGTGAACCCAGTCAAGCAGCAAGGGAGGACTCTGGCTCAAGCCCCACACTTGTGTGTCAATAATAGCAGCTTATTCCGTGGCTCAGCAGCGTCTGACCTCGGCTCTCCAGATGCACTGTGGCTGGGTTCCATTGTTGAGTCTCAGGTGTTTGTAAAGGGGGATCCTAGGCAGGCTTTGGTCCTTGGTGGGTCACAGAGAACTGTATCAAAACAAAAGCTCCCTGCAGAGTGGCCTTTCTCCATCTTCTGTTCTGGTAAACAACAGAAGAGAATGTTTCTCATCCAAACAATCCCCTAAAACACATTTTAAAATGATGCAAAAACTAATTTATTCGTAATCCCCAAAGAAGCTATATTAAAAAATATAGATACAGCTATATATATTATATATATATATATATATATATATATATATATATATATATATATAAACCCTGTCTCAAAAAAAAAAAACAAAAAAGTATACAAAACAAAAAATTCACCAAGGTGATTACTAAAAACAGGCAAGCCTTGAAAACTCAGGGCTGGCCGCCATTCTGATGCCAGACTGCCACCTTGCTCTGCACATGGGAGAACCTACTGCTCTCGGCTGGCAGGACATGAAGGGGGGTGGGAATTCACCTCTGACTAATCTCTAATCAGCTCCTGCCTCTGACCAGTTCCAAAGGAATGTTGTTGTTATTGTTGTTGCTCTGTTTTGTTTCCGTCCCAAAGCAAAAGCACCTGAAGGAGCGGGCAGATGGGATGTTTTGTTTGCCATTTGTAATGTGGGGCCTTTAGCTCTAGGGTCACCTGTTCACTTTTGTTTAGCAGCTGCAGAGAGCCTGAGTGGAAAGGTGCCTTGGTGTGGGGCGCTAAGGGAACCTCAGCACAGGTTAGCAAGGACTATCTGTGCTGGGCTCACCTGGGAGGAAAGGGCTGGGCTCCAGATCGTTAGCCAGTGGCAGCTGGCAGCTTTATTGTTTTTTAATTAAATAACCCTAGCCACACCGGTCCCTCACCTCCTCCTCCTGAAACCTCATTAAGCAAGAGGATGATAATTAAACCCGGAATCCACGCTGACACTCGGACCATCCATCTACTGCTTCTGCAGCCAGGCTGTGGGGCAAAATCATGTCTCCTTTGCCTTTTATGGGCAGAGAGATCCCAGGTAGAGGCCATCTTTATTTGTCACTTAGTGGACAGCCTGGCCCTCCCTTCAGGGCAGCCAGATGTGTATCTTATCCACTGTAGACAGCAGCCCATTGACTATTGTGAGACTTCTGCCCAGAATAGCCAATTTACCTCAAACAAGTGAGGACCTCAATTCCAAGAATGGGGGAGTTTTCCGGAGCATACTTTACTGTGCATTTGGAGTCAGTATGTCAGGAATATGTCACATGATTGGAAGTGGATGGCCATGAACATTTTTAACTCACACCTATCTTCGTCTTACTGTCTTATCAGGGGTATATGGCTGCCTAGGGGAAGGGCTTTCCCACACACCTCCCTCCTGTTCTCCCTCTGTCTTTGCCTATACTTTAACCCTTCCACCCTCCCCTAAAGAGTGCAAGCTCAAGTATGTGAGCATGTGCACGCGTCTGCACACACACATGTGGTTGTATTGGTGAGCTGCTTGTGCTGGCCCACACAGATAACTTTACTGTCTTCTCATCACTTTTTATTTCCTGAGACAGGCCCCTCATTGAACCCGAACTTGCCCTTGTGGCTAGACTGGCTGGCCAGCCAGCCCTGTGGGTTCACCTCCCTCCAGCTCCCCAGGGCTGGGATTACAGACATGTGGCAACCCGGCTCGTAGGTGGGGATAGGGATGCACAAAGTCAGGTCCTCATGCTTGAGCTGCAAGCACCTCACGCACTGAGCAGTCTCCCCAACTCTCTGACTCTCAGCCTCTCACTGCAGAGTATTGGGACATGCTGGCCCCAAGATGATAGATGATAGTAACTCTCCATGCTGTGGAGAATGGGAGGGAGTAACCAACACTGGAAGGGGCCTGTTTCCTGTGCTATCTGTTGTATGGAACCAAATTCTCCCCTCCCCCACCCAAGCTTGGGTGAAGCTCTAGAAATACTGTTTGTAGAAAACTCCCCAACCCCTGTGAAAGTGAATTCGTCATTCACATCATTTCTCTTTGTGGCTCTGACAATTCATATTACCCCAGAACCTGACATCTCCACTTTCCCACAATTGATAAATAATCTCTTTTTGATTTCTGTATCTGAGAAACATCATGAGCCTAGCAGACAAAGGAAGATTCATTGGTCTTTTATTTCACATGTGAACTCCTTGAAAAATCAAGTCTGCCTTGCCATTTGGGCATTTATTCCTGATGCACCACTTATCAGATTTTGATTGTTTCTAAAAGACACCATATTTTTTTAACTCTTTGGGAAGGATTTAACTGATCAAATACACAGCATCTGGTTGTTATGGTAACTCAAGTTCTAAAAATAATATGAAGGAAAGACCACCTTTAATTGAAATCACAAGAAGTTGTTATGGTAACTGGAATTTTTGAAAGTAACTAGGTTAAAACACATTTCATTTTATCTACCACTTTGCACAAACAAATTCTGATTAAAATATCAGGTTTAATTTAATCAGTTAATTAATGCCACCAAATGTCATTTATCTATAACTCTCATTTACATTCACTGCTGAATTAGCCAGCTTACTAATTGTAACCATTCTGTCTTCAGTTTAACGTTCTGAGACCTGGGGCAAAAACGTGAGTGTGACTTGTTAGGCTAGGTTGCCCAGCTAAGGCCTGACGGCCTTTCTTGAGACTCTTGTAGTCTTGCATCTTTATCTTTGAAGTGGCGGCATCATTCCCAGCTCTGTTCTTGCCCCACAGTTGTGTGGATGACATAAGATAATGATCGGGATGCTTACTCTTCTGCAACATAGCTCTAAATTATTATCATTGCAAATTCTTTTGTTCATAGACTCCTTGAGCAATAAATTCAAAAGGGAACTATGGAGACCAGCTTCAAGTATCTACATTCACAGTGCTGCATGCAGACCCTGAAGCCGAGTGGACTAAATTCATCAAGGAGTGATGTTCTCTCTCAAAGATAAAGATGGTACTGTAAAGTATGATAAAGCATGTTTGCAAAGGGAGGCAGCAGAAAGAAGACAGGAATTCAAATCCTGTCTCAAAACAAACACAAAAAAAGATCCATGGGGGGGTGTCAACTGGAAAAACAGGAAGATAGGAATGATATTTAAGCCTTCTTTGGAACTCCTATAATGTCTCATGTGGAGAAGGTGTTTGGATTCACGCAAAGAGCTCACATCCATGCACAGGTATTTAGCACTGCATTCTGCATTCATGGGAACTGATAAACTTGAAGTAACATGGTACAGGTGGTGGGAACTCAAGCCTGCTCACACAGTGGGAGCCGCCACATTTGTCAGAAAGTTTACTGCGTTGGTCCTGCCTACACGCAGGCAAATGAGCTATTTAGTACTGAAGTTAAAGCCAGAATTGAGTGCTTTAGATCCTTAAAAAAAAAAGAAAAAAAGTATTGCTTCCAAAAAGAAAACTGCACTCCATAACTGTTTAAGCATTTACAAAATATAACATTGGGCCAACTTTATTAATTGTTGTGCTTACTACTCTTAAATATTTCATTACTCTTAAAACAATTTGAAGCATACATTTTCCCACCAAGCAAGAATTTTCAACTATGTAAAGCAATTGCCAAGAAATCATAGCCAGCCTCAAATTAAATTAGTTTGCTCTAGCCAAATTACTCAAGAGCAAAAAAATCACATTTTTTTAAACCCTAAAAGTAAATGCATGTTAATACATTTGATTTAGTGTAGGGTGGAATAGCACAGACAAGCCTGCTTGAATCTTTTTAATCACATCTCAGGTTCAATAACAAGAGGAAATGATACAGCATAAGTATATGAAAAGCATGGATTTGTATGTCAGAACAGTAAGAGCGTGAGTTTAAATGAAAAGAAAGGCGACTGTCGTAGAACGATCAGCAAACTGCGATCTGGGTCTGTTAGCCAGGGGCTGACTGGATGTGTGAGTGCCTTAGTGTGCCGGGCTGGGCCAGGGCCACATTTCTCAGTTCTTACTTAGAACTGCCCCTCCCAGAATTCTAGCAGTGAAGCTGACAAGGGGGTGGCTTCTTTCTGGTCTTCTCTCCTCCCTTCTCTCCCCCAGCCTTTTCCGTTCTTTTGCTATAATCAACTCTCCTACATTAAACTCCCTCCTGTGTGAAATGCATGAAGTTGCTTTATAATTTTCTGACTAAAGTGTGATTTATGGGCTAATATTATCTTCACCATCATCATATTGATAGAATCATTCTCCTCTCATCTCAGGAACAGAGTCACCTTGTCCATACAGCATAACAGCTCTTGAATCAAGTACGGTGGTTTGTGAAGAGCTGGCGATGCCGTTACTGTAGCTTCCATCTTTGTGAGGAATGGGATCAGTTGGAATTCAACATGGCAGCCGGAAGGCAGCCCCCATCTCACCTACCATCATCAGATAACATCAAATAGGAAATCCACTTGCCAAGCCCAAACTAACTGGAAAATTTGAAAAAATAAATTAATTGTGTGAATGTAAAATAACCTTTAATTTAAGTCTTTGCTCTTTGGAAGATAGAACAAATATTCTAGTCTCTGCTGAGAACTATGGGTGCTGTTTAGAAATAAGTAAAAATTAAAGACATGGAGAATTGTGGGAAAACTTCCTTTCTTGTTTTTCTTCAAATACAGGAAAGTAGGGAAGAATTAATGAGAAAATATGAAAATAACTATAGTCCTATTTATAATAATGATGTGGTTTTATAATGTTTGATAAAAAAGTATCTCATGTTCCATCCAAATTTATAGCCCCCAATTAGCATATATCCCAAATACACACAGTGCAGAATGAGGAGAGGATTTGCCTTGCCTTGAAAACTATGAGCAGACTGTGGCTCAAGAGACACTTTAGCTGGCAGTTTGTAAATGAAGCCTATTAATGTAACGACATTTAACGTTTTTGTTTTTAATCATAGAATCCTTAACCAGACAAGTTAGTTCTTCAGGGCACTGGGGCCGGAGCCCTCTGCCTTGCCCTAAATGTTCCCAGCTAATTATGTCACTACTTCCCCTCAGTGACTTGCTTCAAAGCAGTAAGTTTCTGTCTTCACTTTTATCTTTAAGAAACCACTTTTGTCACCAATTCTCTAAATTAGCATATGCATGTCTAATTGGCTTGCTCATGTCCCCTCTCTCAATTGGATGTTCCTTCTGGGTAGTAGGATAACTGCACATGCTTGAGTTGCTATGGGGTTGTTTTGGTGTTTTTTTTTGTTTGTTTTAAGAAAGCTATCATTTCACCAGTGCTATTTATATAGCTAGGCCTCAAATATTTATTTTTGAAGAAAGTGTGTGGAACAGGTGAGATGGTAGTAACACGCCTGCCCACTTGTATGTCAACACGTATAGGAATAGAGTGCTAAATAGAAGCAGCCTGTGGTTTTCACTTTTGGTGCTCTTGTGGTTACTAGCACCCAACTGAGCCTTTCCTGTAAACAACTAGAAATCAAGACAGAAGTCCTAAAGACACCAGGAAAGACAGCACAGTCCTACAGCCCATGATGGAAGGCAAGCGAACAGGTGAGCCCCCTGGGTCACACTGCTCTCACAGAAAGTACTTTCTGCACTGTGGCCGGGGGACAGGGGACAGGGGACAGGCCACCTCAGTCAGGCTTGCAGGGTTGTTAAATAAAAGAGACAGAGATAGGATCTGGGCTGCAGGAGGCAGCTGGGATTTGTCTTGTATGACAAGACACTGGAAGAGAGAAAGCTATGAAAAGAGACAGGTCTAGGAATCCGTTCACTTTCCACTGCTACCTCATTCTCTAAGCCTATTCTCATTTTCTCATATGCGGGGTGTGTGTGTGTGTGTGTGTGTGTGTGTGTGTGTGTGTATTTGCTCTAAGGCTTACAACATGCAGCCTTAATATTCTTGACACACAACAAAAACAGTTGCATTGTACAATGTATCATGATAATCAAACTTATTATATATTATAATAATCAGGAAGCAATGTTGATCTAACATTTGTAAATTTGTGAGTCCAAGATTGTGCATGCTAGTCCAGGCCTGTGATTCTAACCTTCTGGAGGCAGTAGGATCATAAGCTCTAGGGAAGCCTAGGCTACCTAGCAAATTAATGCCTTCCTGGGTTCCATAGAAAGACAAAAGCAAAGAAGAAAAAAAGAAAAACCAAGAGAAAAATGCGTTGATACAATTCTCCATTGACAGAATACAGAGAAGGGAAATGTAACACTCTCCATAGGAACAGAAAAAAGGAAACTTAAAATTTAATACTGCGTCTTGATAGTATTTCAGCAAATTGGGAATATGGAAGAATGAACATTCTTTGTCTGGCAAATAACATCTGCAGAAAGGGAGGGAAAAGGAAGCAAATATTCTTAATAATGAAAAACAATGGCTCCCCTTTTATTGGAAGGAGGCAAGACAGTCTGCATTTAATACCTACATTTAAGAGTGTACTCTTCTAGCCAATGCAATAAGACAAGAAAAACAAACATACAAATCTGTAAGGCATACAAACCTAATCTTCATTTACAGGCCATGGTTTTAGAAAATTATGAAGTAGCTGGAATAAAAATGAACAAAAACTAATAAAACAGTCATCAAGATCAATTTCTTATCACTTTGAACAAGGTCAATAATAAAACTGTATTTCTGTATACTATCAACAAACAACTCAAAAACAGTTTTTTATAATATTAAAAATATAATATTAATTGTTAATTATTTGTTAATAATTAATTGTTAAAAATATTGAAGATGGGGCTAGAGTTAAAAGCACTGACTGTGCTTGCAGAGGACCTGAGTTTGGTTCTGGTGACCACCACTAGCTGCACCTCTAACTCGAGGTGACCTGACACCCTCTTTTGGCCTCCAACAATGCTTGGGTGTGTGCGCGTGCGCATGTGCGCGCACACACACACACGCACACACACACACACACACACACAAGCACACACACACACACACACGCACGCACGCACACACACACACAAGCACACACGCACACACACACACACAAGCACGCACACACACACACACACACACAAGCACACACGCACACAGAGATCAAAGATGCAAAGAATGGTGGTGCATGCCTGCAATCTTAGCACTCAGCAGCCCAACACAAGATGATAGTGGTTCAAAAGTATCTAAATAAGTAAATAAATCAAATAACATAAAATAGTAACATGCAATCTTAACAAATTACAAGTAAGTTCTGAATATTGAAAACCATAAAGTCTTGCTGAGAATTTTGAATAAGACATTAATAAAACATCAAAGACCAGATGAAAATCTGTCCATAAATTAATTTTGCACCTAGTGCTGCCTGGGTCACTATCTTAGCAGGGTTTTATGCAGAGCTGATGAATTAATTCTAAAATTAATATTGAAAGGCAAAGATCTAGAAAAACAACATTTTGAGAAAAAAGAGCACATTTGGAAAACTTTCACTCTTTGATTTCAGGACTTATTATGAAGCTAAAATAATAATGACACAGTGACATTGTTAAGAAAATAAAATAGAGATATTCAGAACTGAGACAGCTAATATGAACACATGGTTTTTGACAAAGATGCCTAGGTAATCAAATAAAGACAGAAAAATCTTTTGGACTAATGACTAAAATCAAGAAACTGAAAAATCCCAAAGGAAACAGCTCTTGATACTTAGACTTTTAAGACGCCTTCAAAATCTGCTAAGCAAAGCTTTATGTAGAATCTATAGATAAACTCTAAAGTTTATACTGAAATGCAAAATTGTTTTAAAATATTAAATCTAAAAACCATAAATGTTAAGAAAAAATGGTCAAAAGGCTAAGAGGCTTTTCTTTTTGAGTAAGCATTGTCAAAAAGGAAAACCAAGACTGGCTGCTAATATTCAAAGTATGTCGCAGAACAAAGGAATTGTAACCACAATATATAGAAGACACACAACTCACAAGACTCAGGAGGCTGAAGCTGATGGATTGTCAAGAGTTAGCCTGCAAAACATAATACATTCTAAGTTAGCTTAAGCTAAAGATGGAGGACCTGTTTCAACAATCTTTAATGCATCAAACATCAATGTTAAGATATACTTTTTCTGTGGATGTAAGCTATTACTTACTGAAGTTAAAATTTAAAAAGTAAAATGTTCTCATCTTTGTATTCTTCCAAATGCATTTTCTTTTAATTTTACTTCTGTCTGAAATTGATTCTTTCATAAATAGCTAAGGCATCTGATATCAAAAATTCATGTAACACACGTACATGTATGTATATGTGTGTTTGGAGGAGAACATTAAAACATCATATACTTTACTGCTGTATTTGTTGCATTGCTTTTTAAGAAGATAATTCCATATTGATTTTACTATACATCGTTAAGTACAGACCTTTTCACTAAGTTCCCTATGAATCTATACTTCTAGTCAATCCTCAGGACGTGCACTAAGATCCCTATGTCCTTCTTGTCACTCCCCAGAAAGTTCACTAAGATCCCAATGACTCTGTCCTTCTAGTCACGCCTCAGGACGTTCACCAAGATCCCTATGATTCTGTCCTTTGAGTCACTCCTCAGGATGTTCACTGACATACCTATCAGTCTGTCCTTCTAGTGACACCTCAGGACAATCACCAAGATCCCTATGACACTCTCCTTGTCACTCCTCAGGATGTTCACCAAGATCCCTATTTCTCTATCCTTCTAGTCACTCCTCAGGACGCTACTGAGATCCCTATGACTCTGTCCTTCATGTCACACCTCAGGACTTTACTAAGGTCCCTATGACTCTATCCTTCTAATCATTCCTCAGGACATTCAGTAAGATCCCTATGACTCTGTTCTTCTAGTCACACCTCAGGACGTTCACTTAGATCCCTAAGACTCTGTCCTCCCTGTCACTTCTCAGGTTGTTAACTAAGATCAATATGACTCTGTCCTTCTAGTCACTCCTCAGGATGTTCACTAGGATCCCTATGACTCTGTCCTTTTGTCACACCTAAGGATGTTGACCAAGATCCCTATTTCTCTATCCTTCTAGTCACTCCTCAGGACGTTACTAAGATCCCTATGGCTCTGTCTTTCTTGTCACTCCTCAGGTCTTCACTAAAACCCCTATGACTCTATTCTTCTAGTCATTCCTCAGGACATTCACTAAGAGACCTATTACTCTATTCTTCTAGTCACTCCCCAGGACATTCACTAAGATCCCTATGATTTGTACTTCTAGTCACTCCTCAGGACGTTCACCGAGATCCCTATGACTCTGTCCTTCTAGCCACTCCTCAGGTCTTCACTAAGATCCCTATGACTCTATCTTTGTAGTCTCTCCTCTGGATGTTCACTAAGACCCCTATGACAATGTCCCTCTAGTCAAGACCCAGGATGTTCACTGAGATCCCTATCACTCTGTCCTCTAATCACTCCTCAGGACGTTCACTAAGATCCCTATGATCCTGTCCTTTTTGTCACTCTTCAGGATGTTCAGTAAGATCCCTATGATCCTACCCTTCTAGTCATGCCTCAGGTCATTCACTATGGTCCCCATGACTCTGTCCTTCTGGTCACTCGTCAGGATGTTCACTAAGTTCCCTATGACTCTGTCCTTCTAGTCAAGCCTCAGGACATTCCTTAGAGCTGCTTCAGTCAACTAGGAGCAAAAGAGGGAGCTCACCTAGTAGATTCATGGTTGCTGAGAAGCTCCACTCCTGGTAGGAGGAGGTTCTTTGCCCTCTAACAGATGACTTTTCTAGAATTTTATACTTGTCTGGGAAGGAAAAAAAGCTAAATCCTTTTCTGCTATTTTTCTCTTTAAGGACTCAGAATACACAAACTTATGCCATTGCATTTCTAAAGAGACCCTGTCTAACAAAACAAAACAAAAGGAAACTGAAGATTGCATCAAGAACACACAGAAACAGGGGAGGGAGAGAAAGGGAGACCAATTGGAGGAAAAGGGAGGAAGGTAGGGAGGGAGGGAGAGAGAGAGAGTCAACAAGTTCCTGCTTTCTGAAAGCAGTCATACATGGCACTGCACCATTCACAGGGAATCAGACAGCCATGCCAACATGCTGGATATACAGTGGTAAAGAGGAACAGAGAAGAAGAAAAAGACACAAAGCACAATGACAACTAATCCAAAAGAAAAAGCCAGATGGAAGATGAGATGGGATTGGTAACTCCATGCAGCAAAGACATGGAAGGTCAAGCTGTGGTCCTCTTTCACCATGAGTGGTCTGCAGCCGATGCAATTCCTTCTCCATTGCTGTTCCATCAACATCTTACCAATAGATACAGTGGTATGTTGCTTTAATTTCCTTGTTTGATAAAGTTTCAAGTCTCAGAGATTCAATTTGCACTTTATACCAGTTTCCCATTGACTTTGACTCTTAGATATAATGGTGTAATACACCACAATAAAACTCCACTCGCTATACAGTGAAAGCATTTTTCCCTTTCAAATGAATATTAATGCATAAGCTAACAATGTGTTTTCCTCATTTTTTCTTTTAAATCCTTACAGATATAAGCTTTAAAAAATGCTAAGTAAAATATGAAGCAAAAATTTTATTTTTACCCCTTCTTTGTTTTCCTTCTGGAGGTAAATGTGATTACTTGGGGACTCTTTTTTTCATTTCTATAATTTCATATTTAATTATTTTAAATAATCCTATAAATAATTTGGAAAAATATTAGAATTCATAGAATTCTTTTTTATATATTCTTTTATTTTTTCATTCAAAAAAATTTACACTTCCTCCCCTTCTCCTCGTCCCCTCCCACTCCCCCACTAACTCTCCTCCCTCCACCATCTTCCTTAAGAGGGGGCAGGGTACCTTGCCCTGTGGGAAGCCCAAGGCCCTCCCCCTCCATCCCGGCCTAGGAAGGTGTGCATCCATATAGACTAGATTCCCAAAAAGCTACTACATGCAGAAGAGATAGGTCCCAGTGCCATTATCATTGGCTTCTCAGTCAGCCCCCATTGACAGCCACATTCAGAGATTCCGGTTTGATCATATGCTCTTTCAGTCCTGGTCCAGCTGGATTTGGTGAGCTCCCATTAGATCAGGCACACTGTCATGGTTGGTGGACCAGCCTCTCCCAGTCCCGATTTCCTTGCTCATCTTCTCCCACCTTCTGCTCTTCAACTGGATCTTGGGAGCTCAGTCCATTGCTCTGATGTGAATGTGGGTCTCTGTCTCTATCTCCATCCATCGGATGAAATTTCTATGGTGATGATCAAGATATTCATCAATGTGACTATGGGACAAGGCTAGATCAGGCACCTTCACCTCTGCTGCCCAAGTACCTAGCTGGGAACCCCCATGGACACCTGTGGTCCCCTCTAGAGCCAAGACTCTTGCCAATCCTAAAATGACTCCCTTAATGTAGATATCTTATTCCCTTCTCCAATATCCACCCTTCCTCCATCTCCACCCTCTCACTCCCCCAGGCTCTCTCCAGTCCATCCCTTCTCCCTTCTCCCTCCCTCTCTTCCTTTCACCCTCCCACCCCTACCTACACCCCTATCCCCATTCCCATGCCTCCACCTTTTGCCTGGTGATCTTGTTTGCTTCCAATTTCCAGGAGGATCTATATATGTTTTTCTTTGGGTTCACCTTGCTATTTTGCTTCTCTAGGCTTGTGAGCTATAAGCTTAATGTTCTTTGTTTATGGCTAGGGTCCACTAATGAGTGAGTAAATACCATAATCATCTTTTTGGGTATGGGATATCTCACTAAGGATAGTGTTTTCTATTTCCATCCATTTGCATGCAAATTTAAGGATGTCATTGTTTTTTACCACTGAGTAGTATTCTAATGTGTATATATTCCACACTTCCTTGGTCCATTCTTCCATTGAGTGGCACCTAGGTTGTTTCCAGGTTCTGGCTATTACAAATAATGCTGCTATGAATATAGTTGCCCAAATGCTTTTGTAGTATGATTGGGCATCTCTTGGGTATATTCCCGAGAGTGGTATTGCTGGATCCTGAGGTAGGTTGATTCCCAATTTCCTGAGAAACTGCTACACTGATTTCCAAAGTGGTTGCACAAGTTTGCATTCCCACCAGCAATGGATGAGTGTTCCCCTTACTCCACACCCTCTCCAGCATAGGCTATCATTGATGATTTTGATTTTAGCCATTCTGACAGGTATAAGGTGGTATCTCAAAGTTGTTTTGATTTGCATTTCCCTGATGGCTAAGGAAGTTGAACATGACCTTAAGTATCTTTTGGCCATTCGAACTACTTCTGTTGAGAATTCTCTGTTCAGATCATTACCCCATTTTTTAATTGGGTAATTTAGCATTTTAATGTCTAGTTTCTTGAGTTCTTCATATATTTTGGAGATCAAACCTTTGTCTGATGTGGGGTTAGTGAAGATCTTCTCCCATTCAGTAGGATGCCTTTTTGTCTTAATGAGTTGTTTCCTTTGCTTTACAGAAACTTCTCAGTTTCAGGAGGTCCCAATTATTCATTGTTGCTCTTATTGTGTGTGCCACTGCGGTTTTACATAGGAAGTGGTCTCCTGTGCCCATGTTTTGCAGGCTACTTCCCACATTCTCTTCTATCAGGTTAAGTGTGGTCGGATTTATATTGAGGTCTTTAATCCATTTGGATTTGAGTTTTGTGCATGGAGATAGATAAGGATCTATTTTCATTCTCCTACAGGTTGACATTCAGTTATGCCAGCACCATTTGTTAAAGATGCTTTCACTCTTCCAATGTATACTTTTAGCTTCTTTGTCAAATATGAGGTGTTCATAGGTTTGTAGATTAATATCCGGGCCTTCAATTCGATTCCATTGGTCAACATCTCTGTTTTTATGCCAATACCAAGCTGTTTTCATTACTGTAGCTCTGTAATAGAGTTTGAAGTCAGGGATGGTAATGCCTCCAGAAGTTCCTTTATTGTATAGGATTGTTTTGGCTATCCTGGGCTCTTTGTTTTTCCATATAAAGTTAGTTATTGTTCTCTCAAAGTCTGTGAAGAATTTTGTTGGGATTTTGATGGGGATTGCATTGAATCTATAGATTGCCTTTGGTAGAATTGCCATTTTTACTATATTGATCCTACCAATCCAGGAGCATGGGAGATCCTTCCATTTTCTGGAATCCTCTTCAATTTCTTTCTTCAAGGTCTTAAAGTTCTTGTCAAATAGACCTTTTACCTCCTTGGTTAGTGTTACCCCAAGATACTTTTTGCTATTTGTGGCTATCGTGAAAGGTGATGTTTCTCTGATTTCCCTCTCTGCTTCTTTATCCTTTGTGTATAGGAGGGCTACTGATTTTTTTGAGTTGATCTTGTATCCTGCCACATCACTGAAGGTATTTATCATCTGTAGAAGTTCTTTGGTAGAGTTTTTGGGGTCACTTATGTACACTATCATATCAGCTGCAAATAACGAAAGTTTGACCTCTTCCTTTCCAATTCGAATCCCCATGATCTCCTTATTCTGTCTTATAGCTATTGCTAGAACTTCAAGCACTGTATTAAGGAGATATGGGGAGAGTGGACAGCCCTGACTTGTTCCTGATTTTAGTGGAATCGCTTTGAGTTTCTCTCCATTTAATTTGATGGTAGCTGTCGGCTTGCCTTATATTGCTTTTATTATATTTAGATATGAACCTTGTATCCCTAATCTCTCCAAGACCTTTATCATAAAGGGGTGTAGAATTTTGTCAAATGCTTTTTCAGCATCTAATGAAATGATCATATGGTTTTTTCTTTCAGTTTATTTATATGATGGATTACATTGATAGATTTCTGTATGTTGAACCAGCCCTGCATCTCTGGGATGAAGCCTACTGGATCATAATGGATGATCTTTTTGATGTGTTCTTGGATTCTGTTTGCCAGTATTTTATCGAGAATTTTTGCATTGATGTTCGTGAGTGAAATTGGTCTGTAATTCTCTTTCATGGTTGTGTCTTTGTGTGGTTTTGGTATCAGGGTAACTGTAGCTTCATAAAAAGACTTTGGCAATGACCCTTCTGTTTCTATTATGCGAAACACCTTAAGGAGTATAGGTATTAGCTCTTCTTGGAAGGTCTGGTAGAATTCTGCATTAAAACCATCTGGTCCTGGGCTTTTTTTTGGTTGGGAGGTTTTTGATGACAGCTTCTATTTCCTCATGACTTACAGGTCTATTTAAATTGTTCACCTGGTCTTGATTTAATTTCAGCATATGGTATTTATCTAAAAAACTGTCCATTTCTTTTATATTTTCCAATTTTGTGGCATACAGGCTTTTGTAGTAAGACCTAATGATTCTCTGAATTTCCTCAGTGTCTGTTGTTATGTCCCCCTTTTCATTTCTGATCGTGTTAATTTGAGTGTTCTCTCTGTGCCTTTTGATTAGTTTGGATAGGGGTTTGTTGATCTTGTTGATTTTCTAAAGGAATCAGCTCTTTGTTTCATTGATTATTTGGATTGTTTTCTGTGTTTCTATTTTGTTGATTTCAGCCCTCAGTTTGATTATTTCCAGTCTTCTACTTCTCTTAGGTGAGTCTGCTTCTTTTTTTTTTTTTTCTAGAGCTTTTAGGTGTGCTGTTAAGTCTCTAATGTGTGCTTTCTCCATTTTCTTTATGTGGGCACTAAGTGCTATGAACTTTCCTCTTAGCACTGCTTTCATAATGCCCCATAGGTTGGGGTATGTTGTGTCTTTATTTTCATTGAATTCAAGGAAGACTTAATTTCTTTCTTTATTTCTGCCTCAACCCAGGAGTGGTTCCGTAGTTGACTGTTCAGTTTCCATGAGTTTGTAGGCTTTCTGGGGGTGGAATTGTTTTTAAATTCTAACTTTACTCCATGATGATCTGATAAGACACAGGTGTTTACTCCAATTTTTTTTTCGTATCTGTGGATGTTTGCTTTGTTACCGAGTATGTGATCAATTTTCAAGAAGGTTCCATGAGATGCCGCGAAGAAGGTATATTCTTTCCTGTTCGGGTGGAATGTTTTATAGATGTCTATTGAGTCCATTTGATTCATTACATCTGTTAGTTCTGTTATTTCTCTGTTAAGTTTCTGTCTGGTTGACCTGTCCATTGGTGAGAGAGGAGTGTTGAAATCTCCTATTATTAGTGTGTGGGGTTTGATGTGTGCTTTGATTTCTAGTAATGTTTCCTTTACATTTGTGGGTGCTTTTATATTGGGGCATATATTTTCAGGATTGAGATTTCATCCTGATGGTTTAAGTGTATAAAATGTTCATCTCCATTTCTTCTGATTGGTTTTAGTTTGAAGTTGATTTTGTTCGATATTAGTATAGCCACACCCGCTTGTTTCTTAGGGCCGTTTGATTGAAAAACCTTTTCCCAACCCTTTACTCTGAGATAATGTCTGTCTTTGTGGTTGAGGTGTGTTTCTTGTAAACAACAGAATGTTGGATCCTGTTTTCGTATCTATTCTCTTAACCTGTGCCTTCTTATAGGTGAATTGAGTCCATTGATATTAAGTGATATTAATGACCAGAAGTTATTAACTGCGGTCATTTTTTTAGGGTGTAGAGTTTGTGTGTTTCCCTCCTTTGAGTTGTTCCAGTGGAGTGATGTTAGATGTCTGTGTTATTATGGGTGTTTTTGCTTCCTTTAGTTGTGGTTTTCCTTCTAGTACTTTCTGTAAGGCTGGGTTTGTGACTATGTATTGCTTAAATTTGTTTTTATTCTGATATATCTAGTTTTCTCCACTGATGGTGAATGAAAGCTTTGCTGGGTATAGTAGTCTGGGCTTGCATCCATGGTCTCTTAATGTCTGCAGCACATCTATCCAAACCTTCTGGCATTCATGGTTTCCATAAAGAAGTCAGGTGTAATTCTGATAGGTTTACCTTTATATGTTACTTGGCCTTTTTCCTTTGCAGCTCTTAGTATTCTTTCTTTATTCTGTTTGTTTTGTGTTTTGATTATTATATGGCAAGGTGATCTCTTATTTTGATCCAGTCTATTTGGTGTTCTGTATGCTTCTTGTACCTTCATAGGCATATCCATCTTTAGGTTGGGAAAGTTTTCTTCTATAATTTTGTTGAATATATTTTCTGGGCCTTTGAGTTGTGCTTCTTCTCCTTCTTCTACCCCTATTATTCTTAGGTTTGGTCTTTTTATGGTGTCCCAGATTTCCTGGGTGTTTTGTGTTAAAAATTTGTTGTTTTCTTTGATCAACGAGTTTATTTTCTCTATAGTATCTTCAGTGTCTGAGATTCTTTCTTCTATCTCTTGTATTCTGTTGGGTATACTTGTCTCTGCAGTTCCTGCTCATTTACCCAGATTTTCCATCTCCAGCCTTCCCTCGGTTTGTGTTTTCTTCATTGCCTCCATTTCAGTTTTTAAGTCTTGAACTGTTTCCATTACCTGTTTGATTGCTTTTTCTTGGTTTTCTAGGGTATCTTTGAGGAATTTATGCATTTCTTATAACTTTTTGTTAGTTTTCTCATCCCTTTCTTCAAAGGAGTTTTTCACCTCTTCTTTAAAGGTCTCTATCACTTTCATAATGTTATGTTTAAAGTCGATTTCTTCTACTTCTTCTGGTTTAGGTTGCTCAGGTTTTCCTGTTGTATACTCGCTGGTTTCTGGTGTTATCATGTTGCTTTTCAGATTGTTGGAGGAATTCTTGGATTGGTGCCTGCCCATCTCTTCCCTTGATTGCAGTCAGGGGAGTCTCAGCGTGTGGGGACCTCCCAGGAAGGCTTGCACACACTTGCCCTGCTGGATAGCTGATCTCAGTGCAGGAAGAGGAAGTCCTGTCTGGACCTCTGATCCGTCTGGACCTCCGATATCAGCACAGGAAGAGAGAGTCCTGGTGTTCCAAGGACCCACAGAGGAAAGGGCACACTTGCAGGGGGTGGGGGGGGAATGCAGGGTCGTGTGGACCAAAGAGGCCCGCTGCAGCAGGCTCCCTCGGGGACCTTACCGCTAGCCGTGCACAACCTTGCAAGTCTGTACCTCTGATCTCAGCACAGGAAGAGAGAGTCCTGGTGTTCCAAGGACCCACAGAGGAAAGGGCCAGGACTTTTTTTGATATATAAACAAGTAATGTATTTGTGTCCTTGATGTGTAGAACTGTGTCCAAGGCTGCTGCCTTTGGTGTACGTTTACAAGCCCTAAAACAACCAGAGGGTAAACAGTGGGAAGTAAATGTGCACAGGCAAAGCGCATGGTTAATTTGGTTAATCAACTTTATCCTAAGCAGGACGGCCCTGGCAACACTGTGTGCTGCAAGCTCCCAGCAGGGAAGAAGAAGGGTGCTTGTATGATGGTAATTTACTGAACAGCATGCCTCATTGAGCTTGATCTGAGCTGCTGTCCGTGTCTGAAGCTCCTGTTGGAGAGGGTAGGGTAAGGAGCAGTTGGTAGAGCCCTGGGACAGCAGCAACTCTTGGCTTTAGTTTGAATTTTTGGAGAAGCAGTCGATATGAGCCAGGATATTGATAACAATGAGCAGGTTAGAGTGAAGGACCAGGTTCTGGATTGGCTTGTTCTGGCCAGTGACTAGGTGACACTATGGAAGGCAGATGCTGGCATGAACCCGGAGATTTTCACTGCAGAGATCTGACTTTAAATTCCTCTGACTTTCCATCCTGGTTACCCCAGGTGACTAAACCATGACTTTTAAATTCATTCAGGTTCAATATTTCCAATAGGAAGTTCTATGAACCGAACACATCAATCTGAACTTGTATCATAATAGCATCATGCAAAATAGGCTCACTGTCCTAGAGTCCCATTGTGTCTTACCTGTTCAACCTCCCCCATCCCCACATCCCACAGCACTGGCAGCTACTGATCTGTTTAGTATTATTATTTTTAAGTATTATTATTATTATTTTTAGTATTTAGTAGTTTGTCTTTTCCAAATACCACAGATACCAGCCTTTGACTTGAAGTGTATGTTTAAGGGTCACATATGTTGGCATTTGGCTGCCCGTGAAGCCCCACCCCTGGGTCAAAAAGGCAGCCTCTTGGGGGTGTGACCCATGCTCGCGCATGCGTGGCTATCCTCACCCCTGTGCGCATGTGCGAAAGCCATTTGCGTCACCAGCGTCTGACGCACCTACGCGAGCCGTCTGCGCATGAGCAGCGTGGCCTTTAAAAGTCAGAGGCGCCATTCCCGCGCTCTCTTTCTCCTCCCCCACTCCTCACGTTTCCTCGGGCCCGTGAGCACACCCCCTCTAATAAATCTTCTTGCGTGGGTTCGTTCGTGTCTCGTGTCTTTCCACACGCGCCAAAACAGTACAACAACATATGTTTTTGTAAACTTGATAGCTCATTTCTTTTATTACTAAATAGTATCTCATATTGTGAGGGTTTCACCATTTAGCCATTAACAGACTGAAGGACATGTTAGTTTCTTGAAGTTTTGTGTGGTTACAAATAAAGCCACCATAAAAATTTGCACATAGTTTTTCATACACACACACACACACACATACACACATATACATACATACATACATACATATATAATCATTTGGTAAGAATCTTGGCACACAACTGTTTTTTGGTATGGTAAACTGTGTTATTCTTGTAAGAAACAGTCAGGCCATCTTCCAAAGTGGCTGTACATTTTGAATTTCCATCAGCAATGGATGAGGATGCAGCAGCTTTGATGGTCATTGGTACCCTTAACGTTTTCTATTTTGATCACTTAGCTATAGGTGTATAGCTATAGTGGTGTTGTTTGTTGTTTCAATTTACATTTTCCCAAATGCAAATGATGTTGGGCATCTTTTTTATATGCTTATTGGCCATCTGTTTATTTTTATAGTGAAGTGTTGGTTCAGATCTTTTGCCCATTATTTAATTGGGCTGTTTGCTTTCCTAATGCTGTTTAAAGAGGTTTTCATATATTTTAGCTACAAGTCTTTTATCAAATATGTGATTTGCATATATTTTCTTCCCAGTCTATGGCTTTATTTTTCCGTTCTGTTAACAACGTCTTCACAGAGTACCTTCTAAATTTTAACAAATTCCAACTTATTTTTAAAAAGTTCAATTTTGACAAAGCCCAATTTTCATAAAATACAAAATAGAGTTTTTTTTCTTTCTTGGACCGTGCATATAGACACATATTAAACATCACTGATTGAAACATCACGTGGATTTTCCTGTTTTCTACCAGAAGTGGTTTAGGTTTGTGCTTCCTATTTAGTCTTAGTGAAGGGTTCTGTTGTTTGTTTGTGGTGCTGGGAAAGGAGGGCTTGTCCTTGTCCATGGGAAGCCAACACTTCTGCTCTGAACTCTCTACCTAACTCTCTTATTAAAACTTTAACTTGCAGGACTTCGGTGAAATGAAAATTTATTTGAGCAGGCACATTTTCCTTTCTGTATCTTTGTGTTATTGAGGAAATCAGTGGTCTCTGTTTGGTCTCATTAATAGAAGAATTTAGAAACAAATTCAGAAAAAAGCTTAAAAGTAGGAGAGAAAAACAGGCCAGGCAAGCTGCAAATCTCGGAAGTTCTCGGAGGAGAAGATGGAGAGGAGGAAGAGCAGTGAATCACGGCTTTAAGAAAGCAGGCAGGTTAGTAATGGAGGTCGGCCAACAGCCGCACGACAGAAAACACGGCAGAAGGGAGGGGTTTCACTGAGAGGCTGAGAAAAGCTGGAGTTCTGGAAAGGAAGTCCATATCCGATGTTCTCAAGCTTGGCCAGTATCTAAAAGAAAAAGATAAAAGAGAAGGAAATGGGGGAAAAGTCTCTTCTCTGAGCAGCTCAGAACACCAGGCAGTTCACACTGCTCCATGATGAAAATCTGTGAGTGAGCACGGCGAGGAGAGGTCCCACAACTGTAAGTAATCATCTCCCCAAGGGGTAAGCAGTCCCCTAGTTTTCTTAGCATGACCTTAACTGATTGGTCTGACTGACCTACCAGTCTTCCTGATTGGTAGTCTCTGGACATGTGATTAATAGGCTCAGCAGGATTGACTCTTAAAGGAGGAGCCAATAGTATATAATGTTCTAATTTGTAGCCAATTAAAATGTCATGACTCCATCTCGTGGAGGTTTGAATGAAAATGGGCCCACATAGGCTCATAGGGAGTGGCACTATTAAGAGGTATGGCCTTGTTGGAGTAGTTGTGGCATTGTTGGAGGAAGTGTGTCACTGGGAATGGGCTTTGAGGTTTCAGAAACTCAAGCCAGGCCAAGGGTCTCTTTCTCTTCCTGCTGACCTGGATGTAGAACTCTCAGCTCTTTCTGCAGCACCATGTCTGCCATGATAGCAATGGCCTTATCCTTTAGAGTGACCTGGTTGGCAGAGGCAGGTGGATCTCTGCATGTTTGAGGTCAGTCTGGACTATAGATTGAGTTTCAGGACCGTCAGGGCTACAGAGAGAAATCGTGTCTTGAAAAACAAAAACAAATACAAAACAAAACAAGAATGAAGAAGAGTTGCTGGGGTCACTGTCTCTTCATGCCATAGAAACCCCAAGACCTCAAAAAAGCCCTGATACCAATCCTCTTTGGAAAATTCACAGCCTCATCTCCCCCAAAGGATGGATCTGAACAGAGAATAAATGGTTATCTCACTACAAATTCCTTGATGCGCTCCGAAAGCACTCATTCCTAACATGGTTTTCAGACCTTCCTCCTGGTCCTTACAGTCTTCACATTAGTTAAACTGACAGACACCAAAGCCATGTAAAACTCCTAAATATTTCATTTCTGCTGGGATAGATGGAAGACTGGGGTAAACATCACTGCAGTTGACGGTTGGAAAAAAGTGGAGCCTGGCAGATACAGGCAACTTTCATGTAATTAAACTGTTATGGCCCTTGAGGTCAACCTAAACTTCCTTTGGGACAGATCTCTCTGAGTGAAGCCAGTTGCTGAACACTTATTTTCTTCCCCTCATTGGTCAAAATGTGATTTAATTCTATTCATTCTCTGCTAAATACTACTTTAATAGCAGTACAAATTTTGGTATGTATTATTCTTTCTGATTTCTAAATTTTTAATAATTGCAGCGGTAATTTTCTCCTTAACCCTATAATGTGTTCTTTCTAACCCAAGTCTATTTTACTTTTGTGTGATTTTATTGCTGCATGGTCTTTTTGGCTTTGGATTGGTGTTTTGTTAGTGCCAATAATAAGCATATTGTATGAACTTTGATTTACATTTCTATCACCCTGTCAAAAAAGAAAGAAGTGTATTAAGGTTTCCACTTAGTATCATATTTACACCTATCTCTCCTAATCAGAACATGTTTCACATTTTGTTTTTGATGTAGTGATAGCTGATGTATATATAGCATTTAATAACCATTTTGTATTCATTGTGATATACGTTTTATTTCTAATTTAATGATTTTGCTTTTAATATTTTTCATGTTTATTATTCTTATAGAGATTATCTTTATCTTTTTATGTATTTGCCAACCTTTTAATCATTTATCATAGTTTTGTGTTGGTGATTCTTTTTCCCAGGAGGTTCATTGGAAAACTCCACATAGACTTCTTCTCTTATTCAATATTGATATATTGTCTTTTG
>PVIU01026175.1:0-22459 GCA_004026605.1 Ondatra zibethicus | reverse complement strand
CTTGATCAAGGCTGGCCATGACCTAGGAGCCATGTCAGAGAAAAGATTCAGCAATATCTATTGGGCAAGGTGGACATTTCTCAGAACCATCTGGAGGCTGAAGGGGTCTCTGCTGAGGACAGGGAGGGACCAAACATAGCAGGACGAGGGGAAAATAGTAGCCAAAAGAAAAGTGAGACCGGGGGAACAGAAGTCACTAAAAAGAAATGCTAGCTGAGGGGAATTAACCTTTCACATTCCTTTTTAATTTTTTAATTTAAAAAAGATTATTTTTATTTACGTGTATTTATGTGTGGAGGATACAAGCATGGGAGGTACCATTGGAGGCCAGAAGAATCTGTCAAGTCTGGGTAGGTCATCCTCATGAGTCATGTTAAGACAGGCTGGGCCATCAGAAAAGCTCTGTGCATGTGGTCTGGAACAAGCTACACAAGGAGAGGAGTCCAAAGAGGGTTGGGTTCTCCTTAAAGTGAGTTGACTGAGCTCCCCTTACGTCTGGACCATACTTGGCATTGGGGATGAGGGCTGCTTTCCTCCCATCCCAGACTGGTGTCTTGTGTGTCCCTGAGAAAGGAGCCCCTTAGTTGCAAAGATCTGAGGGAGAACATACAGGTTCACAGCAAATACCATCAACTACCACCATCCCCAATGCAGGACCAGATTTAGAATCTGGAGATATCTGGATAACTACAAGCTAGAAAGTTCTCCCCACCTGATGTGGAGTCAGGGCCCACAGGGCACAAGACCCCCTCTCCAGGGCTGGGCCTCATACCCCTGCCTGTGAAGGAAGTGTCACACACAGGCTTGAGGACCAGGCACCTTCTTCTCAGCCCCCTCTGGGAACTTCACCTGGTTCTGCTCTGTCAGTGGCATTATAGGTGGCCTCATGTGATCCCCAAGCAGGTGAAGAAGCCACAGCTCCTTTTACACCCTATGCGGCTGCCCACTGTGATCCTCCCTAGATAACCCAGTCCAGGGGATGGAGATGTTATCACTCCGACTGACCCTGGTCCAGCAGCTATGGTACTTGCATTCAGGTGGATGGAGACATCAGTTTTGTTTGGCAGGGAAGGCTCCCCAGTATTGCAGGAGCTGCAGGGGACTTCACGTGCTCCTCATGTTAGGAAGACAATGCTCATTTGCTCCAGCTGACGTGCACCAGCAGGTCTGTGAATGCAATAACTCAATGGAAATTGGAAGCACTTAGTGTGAAGTAATGGGCAGTTCAAGGAGACGGCTTGACCCCTGGGATTAATATTTCCAGGAGCCATTTATAGTCTGACCCAAAGCATCCAGGGATGGACATCAGATTCACACACACTGTGTCTTCTGAGAGCCATTGAGGCAGAGCTTGGTGATGGGGGTACCTTGGGATTTGTACTCTCCCACCTGGACTGAAGGACCACTCTCCTCTCTGTGACTCAGCTGTGACCTCTCATTCCCCCAGGAACAGTGGTCAGTGGCCACAAGTGGCCACACTATCTGAGAGGCCATGGGGAAGATGCTGTGGGGAGGACACTTTGGAAGGATGCTGGGAGCTATTTGCCGTGGGAGGTGATGGCTTGAACTTCCGTTCTGAGGACCTTGAAAGGCAAGATCATTGCCTACTTGGGGTCAGTTGTGCCTAGTTACAACCCAGCTTCTTAGATGAGGGTCACTCATCTCAGAAAGTGGAGAGAGGCACTCCCCCACTCATGTGTGGACTGGCAAGGGGAAAGCAGGGGCATCTGCCTCATTTTCCCAGGAAACCCCTTCATCCACAGCCCCCAGAGTCCTGTCCAGAGGGGAGTCAGCTTGTGCTGCATGGCTGCGGCATACACAGGAGTTCTTGGGAATGAAGCTTCCATAGCCTGCCGTTCAGAGAGAGAGAGAGAGAGAGAGAGAGAGAGAGAGAGAGAGAGAGAGAGAGAGACTGACATATTTCTTCAGAAACTCTCAGTCCCTGCTGTGTTGTCCCTTGAATGTTTGCTTCCTGGCTCTGAATTCTACTTGATTTTTGTCATAATGGCTCATTTTGTTGTCTGTGCCCCATTTCTCACATCTTTATCCCTTTTTCTCCAGACGTCAGATCTAGTCTCCACCTCCTCCCCATCACCCTCCTCCTGCTACTCATCACCCTCCTCCCACTCATCACCCTCCTCCTCCCACTCACCACCCTCCTCCTCCCACTCATCACCCTCCTTCTCCCCATCACCATCCTCCTCCCACTCATCACCTTCCTCCTCCCTCATAACCCTCCTCCTCCTTCATCACCCTCCTCTTCCCCATCACCCTCCTCTACCCCATCCTCCTCTTCCTCCCACTCATCACCCTCCTCCTCCCACTTATCACTTCCTCCTCCCTCATCACCCTCCTCCTCCCCCATCACCCTCCTCCCCATCACTCCCTCCTCTCACTCATCACCCTCCTCCTCCCACTCATCACCCTCCTCCTCTCCATCACCCTCCTCCTCCCATTCATCACCCTCCTTCTATCTCATCATCCTCTTTCTTTCACTCATCATCCTCCTCCCTCATCACCCTCCTCCTACCCCATCACCCTCCTCCTTCCCCATTATCCTCCTCCTCCCACTCATCACCCTTCTCCTCCCATCCTGACATTGCCTTCCTACTCCCTGATCTCACCATTGCTGAGGTTCTCTCTGCCCCCTGTCCTCTGCCCTCCATTAGGATCCACAGGCAGCAGGAAGTGAGAGAGCCACTGGGCCTGGCTTGGGCTTCTGAAACCTCAAAGTCCACCCCTGCCAGTGACTTCTCCAACAAGACCACACCTCCTAATCGTTTCAAATAGCACTGCTTCCTAAGCGTTCAAATATATGAGCCTATAGAGGCCATTCTTATTCAACCGCCACACCTCCTCATAGTACTCTCTAGGACCTGGCCCTTCCAGCCTGTCCTTTTCATCTGTGCTTTGTTGATCCTAGTAGTGCGGAGACAGAGTTATGAGGGTGAGAACATTTGGAAGAGCAAGCTTCTCATCTCATGGAGGACAAGAAGCAGCAAGCAAGTGTGAATGAAATTTCCACGATGGTGCTATGTGCACAAAGACTGACTGGTTAAAGCTTCAGTGACTACAGAGAGGTTGAAGGGTCACAGGTCCAGAACTTAATTATAACTTCTCAGGCTATATTTAGTCCTACAAAGAACCATCCCTTGGCCACCTCTGTGTCAGACTTAACATCCTTATAAACCAATTTTTAAAAACTTTGAGCTTATTAACTTATCAAACCCACCTTCTCTACCAATCAGCAGGCTAAGAATGCTCTCAGATAATGTGCTGGGTCTCTGGGCCTCCTACTGTCTGTGGCAGCATCTGTAGACACGGGGTGCCAGTGTAGCATGTTGTGCAGTACACTGTAGTGTTGTGTGTATGTGTGTATTGTGTATAAATGTCGTCATGCCGTCGCCGCATACCTCTGGTGCCGAAGTCCCCCCTTTAGACACTCGTGATCTACTTCCTCTAGGTAGGACCCCACCTCCCTAAGTTTGCCTCTCACATCTGTACCACCATCTGGGGATCAAGTATTTAATCCCACGAGTCTGCAGGGTCACATTTCCTATTCTAACCCCTACACTGAGTTGTGAAATTAAATGAGCCAGTTGAAGTCCCTGGTCACCACTGAGCTTCTGCTTCATCCAAAAGACATAGGGGCCTTCTCAGAAGTTCAGGAGATGGAGCTCAGGATAGGTTGAGAAGAACAGCAGGGAAGGATCTCAGAGCCGGTAGGTGCACTGTCTCAGCAAAGCCCCAGAGACAACTCAGAGGGAGGTGACAATCATCTACGAGAATGATAGGATGGCATGGCTCTCCTTTTACACCCGACGGTGCCCACAGTCCTCAGCTTCCACAGCACGAGACTGGTAACAGAGACTGACAGTGAACATAGGCTCTGTCTGTGGTGTAGGCTTCTGGCCTGCAGGAGGGACATCCTCCTCTACCTAATACCATTGTCCTGCTCTCAGACGTGTGACCTGGCTGCAGTCCAGAGGGAAACTCCGGGGCATCCCAGATCTTCAGGCCCCGCTCTGTATCTCTATACCATCCAGTTTGTGATGTCCAGGCTGGGGCCACTTGACACAGAGAGGGTTACATCCTAAAGGACATCTACTAGGACTAAGAAGGAGCTGCCCCTGTTCCTGGAAAGCAAATCAGCTTTGGGCTTGCCGTGGTATCTCCAAGGACCCAAGACATTGATTTATGTCAGAGCTGTCCTTGCAACCTTAGTCCCTTTGTTAGCAAACACAATGCAAATGACATTAGTTACCACGCTGTGATTGTCGCTGAGACTGTGGGTCACGAGTCTTCAGAATAAGAAGAGGGTCCTTCTGTGTCAGCAGGTTGCTATGTGGAGCTGAGAAAGTGGCTCCTGGAACCTAGCTGGACCGACTAGAGGAGGCACAGCCGCGACACTCTGTTCCCAGCAGAGGCACAGCAGTTCCCAGGCACCCTACACCCACTGCCCTGCGGGCATGGAGACTTATGGGTGTACCTTCTGCGGTGTTCCGGTACCCACGCCCTGTCACCCGGGTTAAAGAGGCTTTCAGTTGCCACAGGGATGTGGCAGGGGTCGTGAAAATCAGAGCTGGGGAGGACATAATGGAATTGGCCCTGTGAGTATCTAGGAGTGAGGACAAAGACAAAGGAGGCACTATAGGGACATAAACAGAAGGGGTCTCTGTAGCCGGTGGTCAGCACAGCATAGGACAGAGTGGCTGGAGGAGGCCGAGATGGAAACGTTGAGTTCCTGCCAGGGAAACCAAGGCACCAGCCGAGAATGGCTGTGTCCTCTGAGGCTTGCCTTCCTGCTCCACAAGCTCCTCTTTCTGAGGGTTAGCTATAAGGACCAGTGAAGGATGCTGCGAGGGGCCCATGGCAGAGGTATCCAAAGTGCACATCATCCCTACCCACAGCTTCTCGGGGCGTCAGGGTCCCTCTCCACTTCCAAGGAGACTGGCTTCCAAACAGGAGCATCCTCTCCTTGACTTCATGAGGACAGTTACTATTGGCCAATCTAGGATGATGTCACCTCAAATCAGCTAAATTTCAGCTACAAAGATTTTCAAAGGGAGGTTGCTGCCACAGGTATGGAGTCAGAATGGATTGCTTTCTGGGGCATCACAGGGTACATTTGAGTTAGGGGATGTCAGTGCTGACAAGGGGCCAATCCTCAACCTTCAACAGTGAGGGTTGCCTCCCTCCCTGCCTCCTTCCTTGCCTGCCTGCCTGCCTGCCTGCCTCCCTCCCTCCCTCACTCCTCCCTCCGTCCCTCCCTTCCTCTTTCTCTTCCCTCTTTCCTTCTATCTGATGCCCATTTCAAATGGCTCTAGGAGTTCACAAAGGCTGTCACAGCCTCTGTCCTTCTCAACCCTCCCCATGCCTGTGCATAGGACTCTTTTCCAGATCAAGGACATAGAATCTGGACGCAAGGTTCTCTTCCTACCTCCACACTCACCCTTTGGAAGGTCCCCTCAGGGTGGACAACTTAGAGGTCCAGGAGCGTGCACAGTGTGAAGAAGGCCCAACTAATAAAGCTAGATGGAAGGAGCATTGATGTCTTGATGGCTGCACACATGAATTAAGAAGTTGGTCCCACAATACATACTGGGTAAAAACTGCAGTCCAGAGCATAGGAGACAAGAGGGTTGAGCAGGCCCATTAGCACTTGCTGCTCCAAGGGTTTGATTGAATGAGATCTGGGGTCTAGCTCCACTGGCTACTGTATTTTTCCATTATTTTATTGTGCAAATTCTTCGAAGAGTCAGCAGAATCCAGAAGCAAACTGAGCAGCTACTGTGAAGTGTGAAAAATTACCCTCAACTAATACAATCAAACTATTTGCTTATGGGATCACAGCATGGAAATGAGGCCTCGGGCTGGCAGTTTGGCTGCAGTCACCGGTCACCTTCCCGGGGAAGTTACTGTTCTGGCCTGGGAGTTGTGGGTCTCCTGACAGCTAGGCAGCAGGACTCTGTGCTCCATGGGCCAGACACCAGATCATTTACACAGAATTGGCACCATCGTTAATCGCATCATTGACAGCCTGTCCCTGGAGCCTGGAAGGTTGACCAGCAGGAGAAAATATGTTCATCTTGTCTATTCATTCACCCTATCCATATTGACTCACCTCCCCTAAACACACACAGACCTTCAGCCGGGCAGGGCAGGAGCCAGCAGCCAGCCCCCGAGAGACCCACCAGCCTGTTAGGCTTCCTAATCACAGCTATCTCTGGACTCCAGGATGGATCAGGCAGGATTGCCTGGTTTCATTGCCCTGTCCTGGAGTCAGGAAACATGTCCTCTCTAATTCAGTGGGTTGTCCACCCCCTCATCTTCCATAGCAATATGGTAGAATTGTCCAAGAAGATTAACCAACAATCTAGTGTTGGCCACATCCAAGACCAATATGGACTAGGAAGCCTGAATTCTCAAATGTCAATACTAGCTGCATGGTGATGGTCCCATCTTAGCAGAGAAGGAACAGGGTGGCTCAGAAGGAACAGGTGAGCTGGATACTCACTCTCTCATGAGAGTATGTGGGAAGACAGACATACGGAACAACCTTTTTGGCTGGCACAGAGGGCCAGCATGCCATGTACAGAGCCTGTACTCTTCTGGCAGGCGTGTATCCTCACGTGGCCCTTCCACATATCAGACACAGACTCCCTGTTATCTTCCACATCTGCTTTTCTGCACCACATCTGCTTTCTTTCAACTCCACAAACGTGTTGATTGTGCAACTGAGCATAGTCTGAAAGAGGGACTCAGGATTTGTAGGAGCAGTAAAGACAAGCTCTCACTAGAAAAGACACATCCTGAGGGGTCTGGAGGGCAAGCACAGGCTCCTCACTGGCCTTCAGTCCCTGGACCCTGCAGGAATCCATCAGACTTACCTGACTAGGAAGAGTGGCTCCTCTCTAGCATCTCCTCATCTTAGATATTTCGGGGAGGGAATCCCGGCTCTGGAGGCTGGGAGGAACTGAGGAGACAGCCCAGCCCTTTCTCAGTGTCACAGATGATCTCATCCAACCTCCGCCGACGTCTCCTAGATGGCGAGGAGAATCTCAATGTACAGAGAAGGAAGCTGTAGTGTAGTGGGGTCAGCAATGTACACACTGCCTGGGGATGAGTAGGTTCAGAGTAGCTAGTGGGGGCTGCCAACAGCACTCACGTTCACAGAGTGGGATGCCACTTCAGAACCTGGCTGAGGTCAGGTAGGAAGGCTTGCTTCTCTTTGCCAGGTCATCCTTTGCTCTCTGGGATCCCACTGCCTCTGCTGCAAGCATAAACCTTAATGCAGAGTCCATGAGAGGCTCAGGAGTAGCATCACTGGTAGCTCACAATGCTCCCACGCTGCTATCGTTATCGAGTCACAGGACACTGAGAGTTCTGAAGCAAGGAAGCGTGAGACACAGCTTGAGAGCTCCTTTGGAGGGGGCCAGTCCAGCTCTAGACCCCTGGCTCTCCCTTCCAGTCTTTAACTGGCACATGAGGCTATTCAGGTAAGTCCAGATTTGCTGGTTCAGAGTTCTCCATGTGGAGAGTACTGGGGTGGATTGGATGCCTAACATGAATTTAGAGACTTTCATAACTATAATCTGCAGCTCCGAGTCTTTAATCTGATGGGACAGAGGATTTAGCAGTATCCAAGATAAATACTTCAAACAAGAGAAGCCGTTGTTAGTGTCCAAGGCTGACTACAGGTGAGGGTCCCAGTGTCATCTTCCTCAGGCAGCATGAAGCAGTAGTAGACAGCAACCGAGGTCATCTTCTTGGGCCTCGTTGCTAGAGTTACATCCTCTGGGATAGGGGAAGGAGTGTAGGGTAGACAGAAGGTGGTGTAGCAGCCTGTACTGAGCTGCAATCCAGCGGATGCATTGAGGTTAGGGAGGGCTGGGATCTGGAAGGTGCTCTGGGCTAGGGCTGGGTTGGGCCTGGTTTGGGGCTGGGCTGGGGCTGGGCTGGGGCTGGGCTTGGAGCTGGCAGGTGCACTGAGGTTAGGACTGGGATCAGGCAGGTGCACCAAGGTTAGGATTGGGCTGGAATCTGGCAGGTGCACTGAGGTTAGGGTTGGGCTGGGGCTGGCAGGCGCACTGGGCTGGAGTTAAATTTGGAGCCAACAGGTGCACTGAGGCTGGGGCTAGGGCTCTCCCAGCAGCCAGAAACCAGCAGAGCTAATGGCCCTATTACAGAAACATGGTACACCTTCCCTGGTAGGTGAATTGACATTAGCATAGGGGTCTCCACTCCACTGTCCTGGAGTGTGTGTGTGTGTGTGTGTGTGTGTGTGTGTGTGAGAGAGAGAGAGAGAGAGAGAGAGAGAGAGAGAGAGAGAGAGGTGACGTGTGATGTGTTAAGGGAGGGTATACTGTATGCTCTTTGTGTAGGGCATGAGACATAAGGAGGCACAAGGTTACTCACAGTTTGGCAGGGAGAGGAGTGATTGGGATAGGTGGAATTGTGCAACTGTGACAAACTTGGAAGAGAATAAAAACGGTGCCATTACTTTCACCTGTGGGACTCAGATAATGCACTCAGAGGAATTGAAGACTGAAAGATGTGAGCATTGGAGAGGAGCTGGAAAGAGGGCTCGTCAGTGAAGAGCACACACTCTTCTTGTAGGGTGCCTAAACTTCATTCCCAACACCACATCCAGCGGCACACAACAGTATTTAACGCCAGCTCCATAGGATCCGACCCTCCCTTCTGGCCTTCTCCAGTACCTGTACAGACTTTCACACAGAACACACAAATACACATAACCTATAAATAAATATAAATCTATATTTCTATATATGTTCTATATATAGATATATGTTCATTGAGGAAAACACAAAACCAAAATCAACCCCAAAACAAACAAACAAACAAACAATCCCCCGACTCTTTAGAGCCAGAAGGGAGAGGAAGCTGCATGGCACACATTCCATCTACCGTCCTGCATAGAAGAAGGGAAAATAAGGTTTGGAAGAGCAATGGCATGAAGACTGTGGGAAGGAGAAAGGAGAATGAAGATCTGGAAACGTTCATAAGAGTGTAACCTTCATCAGTCCAAGGGAATAAAAGAGAAAATAGAAGGAAGCTTTGGAGTAAGAAGGAGGTGAAAAAAAGATAACCACAATGAAATAATCTCCCTGTGTATAGCTCAGAGCCACCAGGTGAGAAAACCTGAGGAAATACATCTGAGGGACCAGCAAGAATACCAAGAATGGAGCATTAGAGAGAGGTAAAACTTCCTGGGCTAGCCTAAGAAGGCTGCTGGGACAAGGTCCATGTGTGGAGTTCAGTGTCACCTTTAGGGAAAGTCCCTTTACTCCCCGGCAGGAAAACCTGCACGTGTCTGAGGAAGTGCTGGCTTCCAGGACATGCCATTGTACTGTGGGGAACAAATCTTAAGCCCAACTCAGTCCCAGTGCAGATGAAGATGTTCTCAAAGGAATACATTGAACTCAAGTGCATGCTGGGAAATTACTCAGGGCGATTAACTGTGAGTCTTTCCTGGACTGCCAGCGGGCTTCAAGATTAGAAAACCTGCTCACAAATCCCCCAAATCAATGAGCAAAAGATAAGATAAAAGAATTAGAAATCAGCACCGAGCTTGGATTTGCAGTTTCTGAGACCATGAGAATTAATTTTTTAATTACCTGGCCTGTGATGTTCTATTAAATACTGGCACCATTCTTTTAATGAAATATTATTTGTTATTAAAAATCTTTAGGAAAAGATATCTCCAGGAGAGTTTCATCAGGGCTTTCTACCAAACCCACAAAGAAAAAGGATGAAAATTCTCTAAGGCTCTCCTAGAAACTGCAACTCCAGCTTATGGCACAAAACCAGCTTTGCCAAGGCACCAAAAATATGCACAAAGACAATGCAAAAGAAACAAAATCCACATTGCCCAATATTCCTGGTGAACATAGAGGCAAGAAATCCTTCAGACAATAAATAAAACTTCAGCGAATCAAGCAATTTGTATGAGTAATACATTGTGACCAAGTGGGTTTTGTGCTGCGAGTGCAAATCTGTTTAAATATCTGAGAATAAATCAATGCCATCCATCATCCCAAGAGACTAAAATAAAAACAAACAGGAATGCCATCTCAATAGATGCAGAAAAAATATTTGACACAGTCCAGTATCCATTCATAACAAGAATAACATGGCACACTAGGAACACAACTGATCTTCCCCAACAAAATTTAGTGTGGTGATTCTGAACCTGTGGGTCACAACCTTTTACAGGGTTGTGTATTTGATATCCTGCACATCAGATATTTACGTTATGATTCATAACAGTAGCAAAATTATAGTTATGAAGTAGCAACAAAAATAATTTTATGGTTGGGGTCACCACAGTGTGCATAATGTGTGGAACTGTGTTAGAGGCTCTCAGCATTGGGAAGGTTGAGACCACTGCTTTAGAGGAATGCACAAAAGTCAATGGGAGCGTCTTACTGCACAGTGGGATAGTGCTGTGCCCAGTGCACCATGTCCAAGAGATGCACTTCCCCATAAGGAAAGGAAAGGAAACAGGGGAGTAGGTCAGAAGATAGTGTGAGAGTGTGTGTGTGTGACACTCCATAGACTCCAGAGCCGAAGCAAAACCCAAAACTAAACACCATAGACAGACAGACAGACACACACAAACACACACACACACACACACACACACACACACACGGAGAGAGGGAAGGAGGGAGGAAGGGAGAGAAGGAGGGAGAGAGAAATGTTTAGAAGGTAGGAAAGGAGAGGAAGACCTTTAGAAGGAAGGACAAGAAGTAAGGGAAAGAGGGAGAGAAGGAGAGCTACTGGCTTTAAAGTCAGCAGACAGGCAGATCTACCCTCTGAAAGACACGAAGCTCCAATGCTGGAAAGCAGAGCAAAGCTACAGTGATGCTAATGTAAGAAGTCCGTGAACTGGGAGACTGTGTATTTGAGATAAAGCTACTCCCCCAGTGGATGTAGATAATTTCTGTCAAAATCCTGGCAGGACTCTTTGCAGATCTGACAAGCTGATTCCAAACTGTAGGTGGAAAGCCAAAGGCAGCAAGGGTGAGCAGTGCAGTTCTATGAAGCTGCAGGGTAAAGATAGGGTGGTGTGAGTAAGGGACAGACACAGGCCAGTAGAATAGGGCACGGGGGCAAGGGACTGCACACACATGAAAAGGACGTATGACAAGGGCAGCTCAGCAGAGGCAAGGAAATTGAATCTACATGCCATGACAAACCTGTCTGAACCTCACACCTTATTGTAAAAACCTTAGCTTGAGTCAGAGGTGGTGGCATATTTCTGAGGCAGGAGGATGATCCCTTGCATTGAGGATTTTGAAGCCAGCCTATGTAACCTAGTTAAACCCCATGGCAAAGAATAATGACAAGGAAAATATCTAATTTAAAATGAATCTTAGATCTGCATCTAAAGCTAGAAGATTTATTTATGAGCCTGGAGTTTGGAAATACTGATACATGAAACCAGAAGCAAACTCTGTTAAAATGTGATAGATCAAATTTGTCAAAATGTAATCTTTTTTATCAAGAGAGAACCTTTTAAGAATATGCTACACAATGCCAGAAATAACATTGGCAATCCACACTTCCAGTGAAATCTCTAATATACATATACTTTCAAATCTAATGTTGATACCTATATTCTATTAACCCTCTTAACATCTTTCTCCCTTTCCCAGTGGCCTATTTTTAGATTACTGGATTTGACTTCAAGTTAAACACACAAATATAAAGTACTGGTGTCAGAACCAAAATATGAGAGAGAATAGGGATATGCCTGTATACCTTTCAGTAGTTGGATAGATGGATGGATACACACACATGCACACACACACACACACACACACACACACACACACACACACACACATATGATGGTGGAAGTCACAAAATAATCCCACACTAGTTGTTCAGAAATACATATAATAAAGGGTTATTTATTTAGGGGAGACTTATAGATCACTGTCCTAGATCACAGTCCTCCTCACAAATGGGGAACAGGAACAGAGTCTAGCAGCTGGAAGCAAGAGCCGAAAGCAAGAGAGTGAGCGCATGCTTTACAGCTGCATTTACAGTATAAGAGACCACGCCCAAGTGGGCTGGTATCTTAAAGGCTATTGGCTGAAGGAGCAGAGGGAGCTTCCACAGCTCCTTCCCCTTTTGTTTAAATAAGGGAGTTCCAAACCCAATACAAAACTATATACATTAGGAAGAGATATCAAGTATAATATTAGAATTACAACCAGCATAAGCAATGTTAAGCAATGAATATATGCTAAATGTTTTAATAATAAATATTCTATCCTAAGGAGTCTAAGTCTTGTATTGGAAATATCTTGGCTAGATATTAAGAGGATAATAACTACAACTACCTAATCTTCAACCCCATCAAAGGCCTGAAAAGGGAGATAATATTACTCTAGTTGGCAGGAAGTTCAATAAAGCAGCTTCCAAAATGTACAGTAGATGACAGAGACAACTGACTGTCTAAGCAATCACACAAAGTCTCATTTGCAATGTTGAAGCAACCAACTTTAGTTCAGGCCTAGAGTATCTGACAGACCATTTCTAGAGACAGGAAGTTTTCAAAATCTTGGCAAGATTTGACAGTCTTTTTTCTTATAACCTGCTTGTCCAGTCTGGATATCATGTACTTTGTCAGTGGTTGAGGCATGGGCAGTGTCTTGCCCAAAGGCCAGTTGTGCCAAGAAGAAGACAAACTCTAAGTGGAGTGTCTTTGGTGTTCAACACTCTCTTGGGAATAGATTAGTGCTGCCAGAAGCAATCGTGTCTCATGTCAACAGAATCCTAAGTTATTTAAATGTCATGTTCTACAGATCTTTGAAGTGGTTGAAGGTTACCTATCTATGCAGATTGCAATCTCTATATACCTAAAGAACCTAATTAGCATGACTAAAAGTATAACAAACATGAATGACTATTGACCTATAATACTTAATACCTATATAACTTAAAGATTAAGACTTCATATCAGAATATTAGCCAATATTTAAAAAATTGTGCAATAAAGGAGGACAATGACATCAAAATATAAACAATGTATAAATATTTTAATCAGAGGTAGAAATATATGATGCAGTATAATAAATATATCCTAAAATTGTACCAATATACAAAATGTCTTAAACAGAGGTAGAAACATGCAGGCATGCAATATGACAAAATAACTTTACATAGGTGTACAAATATTGTAAACAGAAATAACAAATATAATTTGAACTTGTATCAATATACAAAAAACTATATCAGTGAAAATTGTCCATAAATAATAGCTCACAAGTATTCACTCTATTACTCACTAGTATTACTATTATTAGTGTGAATAAGTTCACACTAAATTACCTATTATCCCATTTAATCGTCTCCCTTCTTTGGGATCTCTAGGCCTTCATAATTTCCACCCCAACCCTGTGCAAGTAATAATCAAACCCAAAATGGTATTTCTAACCGTGAGGAAAAACTTTGTTGGGAGAGGGGATGTTTCTTTCTAGAATTGCTTCCTGCTGTCATGGGGGTAATGCTTTTTCTATGGGATCCTGTAAAAGTAAAATGATGGTTAAGTTTCAAGATTGCTGTTTTGTTTAATTACAAATGATCTCTGAGTAGTCGATAGGGTCTTTTTGTTTTTTTTGTTTTGAAGTTCTTATTTGGAGTTCTTGCTAGAACATTGTAAGAAGGTACACCATTTCTGTAGCTGGTACCCAAAAACCAATCTCATAGTAGTGCTATTAGCATCATGATGTCATATTAACCAGGTGGAGTCATTGTTGTGGGCCCCCATCTTATTCCTGGAAGCTTCAAAGACTACTGCAGAAAAATCTACTGTTCATTGTGGAAACTTAAGCATTATTCATATAGAGATATATTCAACAAAAGATATGATATAAACAAAATGGGCATGGAGAAAAGTAAATTATTTCCTTAAAATCTATCTTCTTTCTTTTCTATACCAGATAGCTTCTGACATGAGACAGAAATTCTGAATTTTTCTTTTAACAACATGATTGAATTTAGAGAAGGATAGCCATTGTCCAACTCCAAACCCAGCTCATTTTTAAGTAGAGATGTGCATGTGTCCAAGTAATCAAATTTTACCATGCAGATAACACAGCATCATATGACAGATTTCTCTTTGCTTATTGATTTTTTTCTGCATAGCTATCTTTTTTTCTTTAGGCATCTAGATGTCCAAGGTATCTCCACTCTTTGAAGATAGTTTCCTGCAGGGACAAGAACAGAACCCTGCCCCAACCCTATATAGTTTCCTTACCACCTGTATGATTGTCACCTCTGTGGATGAGCCATCATTTCTCTTTCTGAAGAGGTTTATCTTTTTCAAACCAAATCTTTATCAATTTTGATGGTATCCATAGCTTTTCTTTTCTTATGGAAACAAGAGAGAACCATCTTCCCCAACATAGCACATCTTCTGGTTTCTATTGTGAGGTCAGCACATCCTTGAAATATACTGGCTGATTTAATTCAGAAGTTTTGTTTTCAATTATCCAATGTCTCTCTGCTGATCTTGTTCCTTTCTCACTAGCATTAAGAAAATTCAAGGAAAATGTAGTATATTTACACAATGGAGTACTACACAGCAGAAAAAATAATGACATCTTAAGTTTTGCAGGAAAATGGATGGAGATAGAAAACATTGTTTTGAGTGATGTAACACAGACACAGAAAGACAATTATCACATGTACTCACTCATAGGTGGTTTTTAAACATAAAGCAAAAAGAAAACCAGCCTACAAAACACAATCCCAGAGAACTTAGGCAACAATGAGGACAATAAGAGAGACTTACATAGATCTAATCTACATGGGAAGTAGAAAAAGACAAGATCTCCTTAGTAAATTGGGAGCATGGGGGCCTTGGAGGAGGGTTGTAGGGGAAAGGGAAGAGGCAGGGAGGGGATCAGAGAAAAATGTAGAGCTCAATAAAAATAAAAAATTAATAAATTCTAGCTAATAAACAAAAAACAAAAAAAGACAAAAAACAAAAAATTCAAGGTTAATAAAGCACTATGTAATCTATTTCTGGGGGTATTTTCTATCCCTTTCTGTTTACTTAACATATCCTTTATAGTTTGATTTGATCTTTCTATAACTGCCTGACCTGTAGGATTGTTTGATATACCTGTAATATGCTTTATATTATAATAAGCAAAAAAATACTGTTTTATTTTCTTAGACACATATGCTGGATGATTGTCTGTCTTTATTTGTGCAGATATACCCATGATGGCCATAACTTCTAATAAATGCATGATTACTGGATCAGCCTTTTCTGAGCTCAAAGCAGTTGCCCACTAAAAACCTGAATAAGTGTCAATGGTGTGGCATATGTATTTTAATTTTCCAAATTTTGTAAAGTGGAACACATCTATCTACCAGATTTCATTCCTTTGAGTACCCTTTGGGTTACTCCCTGCTGATAATGGTGTTTGGTTATAGAAAGGGCAAATAAGACATATCTTTATAATCTCCTTAGCTTGTTGCCATGTAATAAAAAACTCTTCCTTTAAACCTTTGCTATTGACATGATGTTTCTTATGAAATTCTGAGGCCTTCAGCATACTTCCAATCAATAACTGATCAATTTCTGCATTACCTGTGCTAGAGGACCTGGCAGACTCATATTGAATTAGATGTGTGTTATGTACATGGGACAAAGCCTATTCCTGATTATATCTTGAATCTGTATGAATAATGAAGTCAATTCTGTATCATCTGGTATAAATTCATCAGTTTCAATATGCAAGACAACACTTTCTGCATATTGTAAATCAGTAACTATATTGAGAGGTTCTTTAAAATCCCTTATTACCATGAGAATAACATATAATTCTGCCTTTTGGACAGAATTATAAGGACTTTATTCCACCTTACTTAAATCTTTTGATTTGTAACCTGCCTTTCCTGATTTATTTGCATCTGTATCAAATGTATGGACTCTAATTATTGGTGCATCACATACAATTTGGGAAAGAATCCAAGTAGTTCTTTTTATAAGGTTAATTCTATCACTTTTGGGATAATTGCTATTAATTTCTCTCAAAAAATTAGCACAAACTCATTGCCAAGTGGTGCGGGAGAATTGTCTGCATTCTGTCAATTATATTTTAAATAAACACTGATTGGCTGACAGCCAGGCAGGAAGTATAGGCGGGAAAACCAGATAGGAAGTAGAGGTGGGGAAATGAGAACAGGAGTATTCTGGGAAGAAAGAAGCTCTTTCTGCAGTTCTGCCCAGACCACAGAAGAAGCAGGATGTGACCTGCCCCACTGAAAAAGGTACTGAGCCATTTGGCTAACATAAATAAGAATAATGGGTTAATATAAGCTACAAGAGCTAATAAGAAGCCTGAGCTAATGGGCCAGTCAGTTTGTAATCTTATGAAGACTTCTGTGTGATTTTCTTTGGGGCTAAACAGCTGCGGGAACTGGGCAGGACAGAAACCCTGATAAGCCTGGCCCTTCATGTTACAAAGGTTCATTGTCTTTCCATAATTTTCTAATTTCATCAGCAGTAAAAGGAGCTATAATCTCTGCTTTGTCTATACCTGTTAGTTGATGAAGTCTCAATTTTCCTTTTATAATTAATTCAGAGACTTTTCCCACATAAGTCTTTAAATTTTTCACTTTGTTTATGTGGTAAAAAGGATCCATTCTATGATAATATCTTCCCTTTGCATTGAAATTCCTATAGGGGAAATTCTGGAAGGCAATATGACTAGAATACAATTAAGATTTGGATTCACTCTATCTACATGTGCCTCCTGTAATTTTTATTCAATGATCATCAATTCTTTTTCTGCTTCAGCTGATAGTTCTTTGGGACTATTTAAGTCTGTCACCATCTAAAGTTTTGTTTAAATGAACTATTAGGTCAGGTGTTATCCCAACAGTTGGTTGTAGACTGGAAATATCTCCTAACAATCTTTGAAAGTCATTAAGAGTCCACAACTGGTCTCTCCGAATTTGTGCCTTTTGTGTTCTAATTTTCTGTAAACCTATTTTGTAACCTAGGTAATTGACAGAATCTCCTCTTGTATTTTTTCAGGAGCAATTTATAATCTCCATTTAGGCAAAACTTTTTTACTCCTTCAAACATTCTTTCTAAAGTGTCTGCATTTGAGTTAGATAACAAAATGTCATTCATGTAATGGTAAATTATAGACTTAGGAAATTGCTTGCATATTATTTCCAATGGCTGATTTACAAAGCATTGGCACAGGGTAAGACTATTGAGCATTCCCTGTGTAAGGATGGTCTACTAGTATCTCCTAGTAGTCTGAGACTTATTATAAGTGGGCACTGTGAAAGCAAATTTTTCTCGATCCTTTTCTTGTAAAGGTATAGTGAAGAAACAATCCTTTAAATCAATAACTATAAGAGGCCATACTTTTGGTAATAGAGAAGGCAGAGGAATTCTAGACTGTAGAGGGCCCATAGGTTGGATAACCTTGTTGACAGCTCTTAGATCTGTCACCATTGTCCATTTTCCAGATTTCTTTTTAACAACAAATACAGGAGGATTCCAAGGGCTGGTTGATTCTTCAATATGGTGAGCATCTAATTGCTCCTATACCAACTATCCTAAAGCCTGCAGTTTTTCTTCCATTAAAGGCCATTGTTTAACCCATATGGGCTTTTCAGTTAACCATTTTAAAGGCAAGGCTGTTAGTACTTCTGAAGGTTTGCTAGTTGCTTTGTGTTTTTGTACAGCCTGAATGGCTGGTGACCTTTGTTTATAATATCTTATAATATTCCTCCCAGAAACATGAGTTTTTGGGACTGCAGTAGTGTTAACGTGGGTACTCTATTGTTGTACTAGGTCACAGCCCCATAATTTCACTGCAATATTAGCTACAGATGGCCTCAGCCTTCCTTTTTGTCCATCTAGCCCTATGCATTCAACTCACCTGATGCTTTGTTTTACTTGAGAGAGGGTTTCAATTCCTTGAAATTGAATATCTGCATCTTGAAGAGGCCAATCTGGATGCCACGATTCTGGAGTAATGATAGTCACATCTGTACCTGTGTCTAGTAATCCCTCAATTACAATGTCATTTATACACACTGTTAGCTTTGATCTTTGATCATTTATAGAAGTCTGCCAAAATATGTATTTCCTATTTCCTACTGAAGTTTTTTTACTCATCCTCCAGGTCTATTCCATCATACAGAACAGTATGGATTTTTACAGTAGGCATTGGATTGTTTAGTTTTCCTGGTGAGACTGTTTTCCATAGTGATTGGAAATGACTGGGCCCTGTTTGACATCAGGGCCTGCGAGAGGCTCCCCAAGGAGTTTTCCAGTGATATCAGGTTGCCTTGTCTGTCTCTTGTCGACCTACATTTGTTAGTCCAATGTCGGCCTTTGCCACATCTCCTACATATACCAGAAGGCTGAGTTCTCCTATTCTTGCCATTCCTAGAGGAGACATTATTCCTAGGAATTCCTTGTCTACAGTTTCTTCTTAGATGTCCTATTCTTTCACAATTAAAACATTTGGTATTTTGGTGTCTCCTCATACCATTGGAAATTGGTTTTCTTACCCAAGCTTCAGAAACTATAGTCAAATGTTTCAACATTCATTGTATGCAAGATCCATTCATCTATGGGTGCTGATCTAACCTTTAAAGGCCGAAGGATCTTCTTACATTCTATATTGGCATTTTCAAAAGCCAAGGCATCAATTAGTACAATTCTAGCTTCAGAGTCTGTCACTCCTAATTTTACAGCCTTAGTTAATCTTTGTAAGAAGTCAGTAAAGGGTTCTCTCTGGCCCTGTTAACTCTAATATATGACTCAGTCCTCTTTCCTAGTTCTTGAATCCTGTCCCAAGCATTTAAAGCTGCTGTACCACATAGGGATAAGGTGCATTCGTCGAAGTGAGCCTGTTTCTGAGGATCAGAGTAATAACCCTCACCAAAAATTTGCTCTTCGGAAGTCTCAAATCCTTTTGCTTTCCCCTGTTGTTCTAAATTTTTTGCCTCTTCTCTCCAATAACAGTTCCAAAGCAGCTGAGTTCCATTTTCTAAGATTGCTGATATTAATTGAAGCCAATTGTGTGGGGTTGCCTTAGTTCTTGAAGACCACATTTTCACCATTTCCCTGACAAATGGTGAATGTAGCCCATAAGAAATTATTGCTTGTTTTTATTTCTTTTTGATATGTATTGGTTCACATGCACATTCTTTGACTACCTTTGGGTATGTTGTGCCAGATGGTCTTTCTGAGGAAATTACCAGATATTCAGTTGAAACTCTGTGTAAGTCATCCAGGGGTCTGGCATGTACTGATAAGACTAAATCCTGTCCTTGTACCTTCTTTCCCTGCTCATCAATTTCAATAAATTCCTCAATCTTTCCAAATCTTTTTACTACTGCCTTTTTTAAAGTCTGAATCTCCTGTTAAGTATTCTGTTCTAATATCCTCACTGAGGATTCCAACTTGTTCAGTAAAGATAATGTCTCATCCTGGGACATATCATAAGTTTTCAACAGATTCTGACAGTTAGATTCAACAGCACCAATTCTTTCAGATAATTTTCTCTTCATAGTATTGAACTACTTTTTTTTAAATGAGACAATATTGAAAACAAAGCTAATTCCTAGAATCAAATAATAGAAAGGAAAATAGTGTAAGTCTTGCACAATACCTTCCACAATATAAGCAAAATAATTATTGAACTCCTGGATGTTATCAGTCAATTTTTATAGTTTTTCAGATCTTACTTGTTGTAAAGTAATTACAATGAATTGGAGTAGGTGTAATAATCATTATCGGCCAGTAGGTGTCGCAGTTGCAGTCATGTGGCCGAGAGATGCTAGCAGCAGTGAACACCATATGTTACTTACTTAGGTACTGAAAAATATCATTTGTTTAACAAATTAAGAACAGTTATTAAGGCGATCAAACAATTCCAAGAGTTGGGGCCAAGGATAAAGTGGAAACCCAAAGTTTTCCATCAGTGTGAGTTGTGAACTGTGTGTACCACAGGGACCACAGGCAGCAGTGTATGGGCTGGCATGTGAGTTGCAAGCCAGGGAGCACTGAGCAGCAGCCTGCTGCATCAGAGGGTCGGCTAAAGCCACAGGTGGGAGAATCGGTGCCCAACATGCTATGTGGCTGGCAGGCCAATCCCAAAAAGTACGGACTGGTCCCCATGTTCAGGTGCCAGACAATGGAAGAAGTAACAAAATAATCCCACACTAGATCAGAATTACATATAATAAAGGGTTATATATTTAGGGAAGACTTAAAGATCACTGTTCTAGATCACAGTCCTCTGCACAACTGGGGAACAGGAACAGAGTCTAGCACCTAGAAGTCAGAGCCAGAAGCAAGATAGCAAGTGCATGCTTTACAGCTGCATTTATAGTATAAGAAATCACACCCAAGTGGGCTGGTATCTTAAAGGCTGTTGGTTGAAGAAGCAGAAGGAGCTCCTTCAGTTTAACTGGATTTACCCTACTTAGTGGATAATGCTCCTCAGAAGCCAGGGTTGGAAAATAAAAATATGAAAGTACCAGGTATGGAAAACTTCCCCTCAAGTTGTTGAACAGGGGTATCCTAGACAATCCCAAAATTGTACAGTCTATTACATTGCTCTTAGTTTCCCACTGGAACTCATAAAGATACCATACCCTTTGATCTCAGAACATAGAGAAATCGAATCTTCCCCTTTGCCGACTTTAATTCACTCAGTACTGGGTGGTGCTATGTAGGCTGCTGGCAGAGAAAGGTCATTAATAGTCTTACCCATCTGTGAAATCTTTGCACCACAATAATGACAAGCATAGGAAATGCCCATTGGTTGCAACAGTGGGATCAATATTATAGGGGTGACCCAAAGTTTTCTGACTGGATTTAAGTCTCATGCTACGGAAGGAAACACATGCCCTGTGATGCAAATCTGGCAATGAACTCATGGTTGGGGAGCTCATAGGACCTAGAGGTGAACTACTATTATTCTTCTAAATGGACATGCTATCAAACCTCTATCTCTCCCCCTGCCATTTACTGCTCTTTGCATTTTTTTTTGCTAAATAACACACATTTTATAGTGCATAATATAGACAAGTCAGCATGGATTTTAAGTTCATCTCTTTTGGAGTGAGGTTATGTCATACCCAGCTGTTCTATCCTTGCCTGCACTTTGGATTTTCCTTCTCAGATGTGGCCTCAGCTGTAGTTGTCCTATTATATTCTTGGTTTCACACAGGAGCCTTGCTGGTATTATGGAAGGTGTAAGATGAGCAGTGGTCAGTCTTACGTCTGTGGGTGAGTCTTTATTGGGCATTTGCCCTGCTTTGTAACTACCACAATGTTCCTTGGTTTTATTCTTATTCCCAATAGGTGATTCTGTAAGGATAGAAGAGCTCGGAGTCAGGGTGTTACCCTCTTTCCAGGCTTGTTATAATCTGATAAAATCCCACTGTCTTGGACTTGGTAGAATTAGTGTAGGACAGACCTTACCATGAAGAGCAGAGCACTCTGTGGCATGGACTCGGCAACCTGTGATGACCAGGCATCAGCCATGGTGATGACATAAAAACCACTGAGATTCAGTAGGAAGTGGGCTTCACATTCTGATCTTTCCTTGGCCTAGCCACTTCTAGGCAAAGGCAGCACGCACAGCTCCCCATCAGCCACATTCTCAATTTATAATATCCTCAACCTATGAGGTAACTATCCGGGCTTAAGTCAAGGAACACCTGTATGTGTTTCAGAATAACTCTTCCTGATGGAAGCATCAGAGGGCTATTTTCTGGTACTCCCTGAGAAGCCTGGAAGAACTTGGATGGAATTTGAAAGCGCTGCATTCCCCAAAACTTCTCCCTTTCAAGTTCTTAACTTTTTTCTTTCTTTCTTTTGTTCTTTCTTTCTTTTTTGTTGTTGTTTTATGGGACAGGGTTTCTCTGTAGCTTTGGAGTCTGTCCTGGAACTAGCACTTATAGACCAGGCTGGCTGCAAACTCACAGGGATCCGCTTGCCTCTGCCTTCTGAGTAAGTTCTTCACTTTCAACTTGTCACACTGGCATCTCAAATGCACCTCCTACTGCCTACTCATCTTCTAGTTTCTGTCCTGAGCCTCTGCATGTGAGTGTGAGCGCCAGTCCTGCCGAACTTCATACCCACTGGGGAGACGTGTCTCACCTATGACACGGATGAAGGATCCAGGAAGAGCTCTTCTCCATGTGCTGAGATTTTGTTTAACTAAAAAGAGGGCTTTGTGGGTCAACTTCCTCCTATCTGTCGAAAGGTTCAGGCCTAGTTTTGATGTTCAGGGGTTCAACTCCTGAGTCCTTGTGTCACACTGGAAACCAAAAGCTGCAGACATTCTTTACAGTAGTCAGTCAAATTGGTAAACTTCCAGCCAGACATACAAAGTGAAGAAGAAGATACATAAAGCAGTGG
>PVIU01026174.1:0-22447 GCA_004026605.1 Ondatra zibethicus | reverse complement strand
AGCCTAAATTTTGCAGGAAAATGGATGGAACTAGAAAGCATTATTTTGAGTGAGGTAACCCAGACACAGAAAGACAATTATCACATGTACTCACTCATAGGTGGTTTTTAAACATAAGGCAAAGAAAACCATCTTACAAACCACAATCCCAGAGAATTTAGACAACAATACGGACACTAAGAGAGACCTACATAGATATCATCTACGTGGGAAGTAGAAAGTATAAAAAGACAAGATCTCCTGAATAAATTGGGAGCATAGGGACCTTGGGGGAGGGTTGAGGGAGGGAGGGGAGTGGCAGGGAGAGGAACAGAGAAAAATTTAAAAAAAAAATTAAAAATTAAAACAAAAAAACCCAGTAAGTTTTGAAAAAAAAAAAGAAGATTCCTAAATTACAAAATCCCTTAAAGTTCAAGGAAGCAGGAAAAAAAATTATCAGGGAACTTCTATTTCATACCTTTTGTATTCCTTGGATTATTTTATTGTGTGTATAAATGTATACATTTTAGAAATATATAAACTTTAAGACAAAAGGAATCAAGGGAAAGTGAGAAGCACAATCTATAAAGGCTTATATAGGAAGTAGAAAATTCACACAGAAGTCACCTAGACAGAAGATAAACCAAGGAGCCTTTGTTCACTTTCTTGGAGGCTATTGAATAAATTTAGAAATCTAATCCTAAGGAGGTAACTTGCTGGTCATAAAAACTTAACTTTGATTTCTGTCAAAAGTCTATAGAAAGCCAGGAGGTAGTGGCACCTTTAATCCCCACACTTGGGAGGCAAAGGCAGGTTGATCTCTGTGAGCTGGAGGTCAGACTGGTCTACAGGAGCTAGTTCCAGGACAGCCAGAGTTACACAGAAAACTTCCGTCTCAAGAAACCAATGGAGTCTAGAGAAAAATAAGCAAAACGAACAGAATTTAGGCAAAAACTTGATTAGAAAAACAGAATGAGTCAATAGAGCATGTAATACATACATGCTTTAAGCTAGCACAAGACTTACTAAAGGGGTTTACCAATTACTTAACAAAAGAGCAAGACTGATTTGATGACAAAAATTCAAAGCCCTATTCTCTATTTCTTCATGTTCACCATAAAATCTTTATACTAAAGGACAAATACAAAACCTCTAAAACAGAATACTATGACTCCTTACATACAAGAGTCAAAGTACAAAGATTATGATGCCAGGTATGGTAGCCAATACTGAGGGGGCAAATCTCTGAGTTCAAGGTCAGCTTGGCCATGTATCCATTTTGACTATACTAAACGGTTAAGTATTTTATTCATTCATTTATGTTACCCACTAAATACATAACTTTAACTATGAAAAGTACATCTTAATATTATTATTTATTTCTTTAATATCACAGTTTTATTTCTATTGCCTAGGAACTACAACTAAGTAGTGAAACCTGTCCCGCATATGTAAGGCCTATATATCAGCTCCAGTACCCTCATATACCCCTAGGGGGAAAAAAATTCTGAGAGCCATGAAATGACTCAGTAGGTTACAGGCACTATCCACCCAGCCTGGCAACCTGCCTGAATTTAATCCCTGAAACCCATGTGGTGCTAAATGAGAACCAATTCCTGCAAGCAGCCCTCTGATCTCCATAAAATGTCATGGTGCATGTGTCCACACATATACACATAATCATACAATATAAATAAAATAAATGCAACTATTCTTTTAAAAGATTGAATCAACTTATTAAGTGTCCTTTTAGAATTATTTTCTTTTTTTTTAAAGATTTATTTATTTATTATGTATAGTGTTCTAACTGTCTGTATGCTTGCTGGCCAGAAGAGGGCACCAGACCTCATTACAGATGGCTGTGAGCCACCATGTGGTTGCTTGGGAATTGAACTCAGGACCTCTGGAAGAGCAGTCAGTGCTCTTAACCTCTGAGCCATCTCTCCAGCCCTTAGAATTATTTTCATAGATTATCAACCTTTCAAGTTTAGAAAAGTCTGATTACTGACGATTCATGACAGAAGACTTTGTTGACAATATTTCCCTTCACAGGGACAAGTTAATTGTGATGTCTTTAAAAAAACAACTTTAATTTGGGAAGAAGAGAAAAGCTAATAACCAAGGATTGCATCTCATCATCAAAAGTATCACACTGCTGGAAAACACTATCACCAATTATGGACCAACCTGGAGTCTTCCCAAAGACAGGCTGAAGTCCTAATCCGTGATAACTTTCCTTATTTGGAAACCCAGTCTGGGCAGATACCGTAGTCAATTTAGGATGAGGTCACATTTGATTAGAGTAAGAACTAATTAAATACCTAGTGAGGACAGACAAAAGCATCCATACTGAGAATGTCCTGTGCCTACGATGCCAAGTTTACAAGCTATGGAACAGAAAGACAGGTGCCATCAAAAGTCAGAAGCAAGGAAGACAACTCTCAAACTTTGCTTTCACTCTTTTTCCCTTTAGAACCATGAAAGAGTATATTTCAGTTATTTTTAAGCCGCCTAGTAATCTGCTACAGTGACTTCCAAATACCAACAACCAGAATGATCATCATTTAGTCTTTCTTTAAATTACTATTAGAACTACAAGTGAAAAACAAACAAAACCTAGAGCTGAAGAAATGGCTCAATGGTTAAAGTGCTGGTTACTCTTACAGAGGACCCATGTTCAATCCCAGCATACATGAAACAACTTATACTTTCTGAAATTCCAGATCCAGGGGACCCATCATCTTCTGACCTCCACAGTCACACTAATATGCATATACATACACAGGCACAAACAAATACACACACGTATGGCACTTGTGTACTAGTGCAAATACATATAAAAATAAATCTTAAAAGGAAAAAAAAACCTTCAACTGTTTTGAGTTTCCTAAAATGACTTGTTCAACTGATGATCACTAATATTTACAAAAGTCACTTATAGACTGTGTGACAGTAATTAAAATGTGATGTTCTAAAGCCATTTATAGGTGGCAATCATGTAATCTTATCACTAAGGAGGTAAAGAAGCAAAGGCAAGAAGATTTTGAGTTGGAGGCTGATCCTGTCCTTGCCCCAACTGAAATAAAAAAGCAAAGCTCTGTGATAGCACATGTCTGTAATCTCAACATCCAAGAAGCTGAGGCAGGAGGATTGCTGAGCATTCCAGACCAGCCTTAGTGACAGAGTTACAAAGAAACAAAAGAATCAAATAAAGAACTAGAGGGGAAGAGTAGACATTGGAAAGATTTAGCAATGGTCAAAAGTAGAATTTGAGTAACAAAATATAATACTGACAGCCAGACAAAAAACAGTTATTTTTCTTTTAAAAAATATATAGTGGCTAGAAAACTGCCTTAGCAGTTAGGAGCACTGCTTGCAGAGAAGAACCTAGGTTCAATTCCCAGCACCCACATGGCAGCCATCTGTAACTCCAATTCCAGGGGATCTGACTCTCTTCAGGCTTCCACAGATACCCTCTCCACACACAAACAAAAAAAAAAAACCCTTATTGTTTTTAATGTTTTAAGAGATTTTTTAAAACTAAGACTACAGGAGTAAACCATCAGTTCATAACGTAGCAACACTGTTCCAAATTCTAACAAAAGTTTCCTGCAAGCATATGATGCTGAGGAAAATATAACAGCTGGGGGCAGTTATAATCTGTTCAATTTTTCTACAGTTAATTCTAAGGTTTGGTGTGGCGCTAAATGCCTTTAATCCCAGTATTCCAAAGCAAAGGCAAGATGATCTCTGAGTTCCAAGCCAGTCAGGGCCATAAAATGCAAAAGAAATTTCCTAAAATATAAAGTTTACATATGTTTTAAATAATGCCTCTTAAGAACATCCTAGCCAGCGGTGGTGGCGCACGTCTAGAGAGGCAGAGACAGACTGATCTCTGTGAGTTCAAGGCCAGCCTGGTCTGCAGAGCACGTTCCAGGAAAGAAAAAAAATGGATATATAGATATATGTAGATATATACATACATAAACACACACACACACATATATCCTAGAACTCATTTACTAATCCTCTCTTGGTGCTCAACACACACACACACACACACATAAAATCTGGTTTAGTTTTGCCTTGCTGTACTCAAGAGATCTCAATATTACTTTGTTTTATTTAGGGTCAAGAGGGGAAAAGATTAGTGAAGTATTAAAGATTTAGACTGTTAATGTAATCAGGCTCAGTCAAAATTTGCTCAGGGCCTAATTTTCTTAGATAGATAGCATTATCCACAAAAGAACGAAACAACTGAAACACAGGATACTGTTAGCCCCCTTTGTGATGCTTAACACAAAATACCCATCACTGGGTAAGAACACAAAAGCAAACTAAGCAACAAAATGATACTTTTAACAAGACGCAGCCGCCTTCCCCGGGCCTGCGTAGTCCGAGTCGCTGGGCAGAAGTTCCAGGTCCCGGCCCCCGCCTCCTCCGCCCCTCTGCGCTGCTGGCCCCGCAAGTGTTTGCACTGCGCACGCGCAGTGCTTAACGGCCGGTCAGGAGCCCAACAATTAGTCCCCTGCCTTCTCAGAGAAAACTCTCAGTTCCAAGAAGCGATCGTGAACACTCTCTTCACCAAAAACACTCACTTCTTCGGTGAGAGCGGCGCCCTCACTGGCGAGCTCAAGCGGACACCGGGCGCTTCTCGGAATGAGGTTCCGGCGGTCGCGCCAAGCAGCGTACGCAGCCTGCTTAAGTCTCGCTACCTTCGCCACAACAACCGGGAGGTTCTTAATTCTCCGGCGAGAGCCTCCGTGTAAAGTGCTCAACGCTTACCCGCTCCGATTCCGGAATACCGCTGTCGCCACCGTTCCTGTAATTCTCTCCAACCCTTTCGGTCTTCTACTTCTTCATGAACAAGACAAGATGGCGCCGGGTATGGGTCACCCGGAAGTGAATAATAATAACATCCGCTTTTCAACTGAAGTCGTCTGTGCCCACAGCCAGGCTTGTGAGCATGTGATTATACCGGCTTGACGCGTCAGCGCCATTTTTTTTATGGGCAAACCCTCCTCGATTTCTGCGCTGAATATTCGTGTTTTAAGCCTGCGTCGTACCCGACACATTTTCATCTGCACAGCCAGCACAAAGCCGAGAACTTAGTGTTCCGTACAAAGGGCGCCTTGAAGTTCTTAACTTTAGCAAGGAGACCCTCCAATAGAAAATGTGTTCTCTCCTACGAACATTTGTGCTTAAGGAAAGATGTTGAATTCGCTTCTCCACTTTCAGACCATGGAGGGACCCCAAAGTCAAACCCAGCCAGCTTGAAATTGATTGTGCCAGGCCCACTTCAGACAAGCTGGCATCAGGCTGGAGTCCCACTGAGTTCTGGAGGTAGGGAGTCTGCCTAGGTCTCTTTGTTAACCTCCTAACATCGCGCCCCCTCGTGGGAACTTTCTCTCAGTTCAACTTCGCTCAGCTACTAAAAGTAACTGGGAAGCAGTTTCTACAGAGTCCTCTTCACCTCAGCTACAAGGTGGGCTTCCAAAAGGAGGTAAAAGAAGTTTTAGCATGAACAATGTTCATATATCTAAAATGTCAATTTTCCAGCCTACCGGTTTTGTTACAAAAGAAACCAGAATGCTTAGAAATAGAGTATTTTTAACCTAAACTTTGGAAAATGCCTTTCAAGAAATTTAAGTGTGCCTGAAAAAGAGTTGTGAAGGAATTTCAGGAAAGAGGCTATGTCTGCAAAGACTGATTAGCGCTGCAGTAATGTGGAGAGATTGGAATGTTACATATAGGTCCAGAGGCTGGCTAAGTACCTCTTCTGGGCCTAGCTTTGCCCAGTGAATAGCCCCTCCTTTCCAATGTTTACGTTGGATCTAACATTCTGTGACTAATAGATAAAAATCTTTTGGAACCTTTCAACTTAGCTGACTCCTAGTCAACCAACTCAAGAACCAACTCAAGAACTAAGATTGTTATCAGGTAGCATCTTCCACTATATAAAGATGTCTCCCATCTTGTAACTTTCTCTGTGATATACACCAATGTATTTTAAACTTGACTTGATTTATGACTGTCTTTGTTCTTTAAAACTATAAAATGCATGAAACTACTTCCATGTTATACCCAGAATTTGGTAGAACCCAAATCTCCATTCCCTGGGCCATGGACATTCAAATTTGGCACCACAATAAGCTCTCTCTTATTCCCTTTAAGGTGAGAGATGCATATTTTTTTTTTGCAGCCACAGAATACACTAAGAATCTCAGTCTTTGAGTTGGGAATTGTGCACAAGAAGCATGAAATTACTGTAGAAATAAGACTGTAGTTGGCTGGGTAAAGAACATATAGGTAGATGTGAGAATAGAGATGGCCTTTGCAAGAAATTCTGTCATTCTTAAGCATTTGAAACCCAAGTAGCCTGTATTATTAAAATAAAGTCCTTCTAGATAAACAATTTCTGGCCTCAAATTTAGCCTTCAATATATAATTGGGGGGGTGCTGTGAAGAAAACTACCAACCACCTGAAAATATTATGATGTGAGTTCATGAGGTTAGTACTAGATTGAAAAAAGAAGTTGCCAAAAAGCAAGGTTAGTGCATTTATAGACTTTCCCAGAACTATAGCCTTCAATGAATTAGGCCTTTGTTTTTGTTTTGGCAGGTGGTTATTGCCACAACTCTATGGCGTTTCAAGGTCCCTGTCACCACCAAAAAGCATGTAGTCAGCTTTTCATCAACACCATTTAAGTGTTTCATGGCAGGACCTCTTAAAAGAGCTGCAAGGTTTTGCAGCTAAAGCTGAGTCAGGAAACCTCTCTTAAACGAGACACATTTGCCTCTAGCAAACAGAGCCCACCTGAGAAAATGCTGCTATCAATAAGCTGTGCTTAACTCTATTCTTTTTTGTCTAGAATTACTTCCCAAGCTCTGTCAGGCTTTATGTGGATGCAGTCATCCACACGTTGGGTACCATTTGTTGTCTGGGTTTCTGTCCTGCCCAGTTCCCATAGTCTTTAGGTCCCAAAGAAATCACACAGAGGTCTAAATTAGTTATAAATTGATTGGCATGGCTACAGCCAGTACCTCTGCCATGAGGCTGGAATCTCAGAAAGCTAAGGAATGGGCTGGATCCAGCCATCAAAGCCACGGCTTTAATCCTACCCATATTGCTTAGCAAATTATAGACACGTGTTCAGAAAGAGAGAGAGAGATATAGTAAAGAGAGATTCAAAGACGAAGAAAACCTCTAAATGCTTTACAGTGTGATAAAAATATATGCAGGCTTGGGAGAGAAAAGAAAAAGGTTAAAGTCCTTAAAATAAAAAAAATAGAGTAGTTGGGTGTGGTGGTAACACCTTTAATCCCAACACTTGGGAGACAGAGGCAGACAGACCTCTGTGAGTTCAAGGTGTGGTGGCATACACCTTTAATCCCAGTACTTGGGAGGCAGAGACAGGTGGATCTTTGTGAGTTCAAGGACAGCCTGGTCTACAAAGTGAGTTCCAGGACAAAGATACAGAGAAACCCTGTCTCAAAAAGCCAAAAAGTGGGGCTGGAGAGATGGCTCAGTGGTTAAGAGCACTGGCTGCTCTTCCAGAGGTCATGAGTTCAAGTCCCAGCAACCACATGGTGGCTCACAACCATCTGTAATGAGATCTGGCGCCCTCTTCTGGCCTGTGGGCATACATGGAGGCAAAATGTTGTATACATAATAAATAAATTTAAAAAAACTAAAAAAAATTTTAAAAAAGCCAAAAAGTAAAAATAAAAGAAATAGAGGTTAAAATAAAGCCACATAAAGATGGAAAACACACAGAAAATGTACATACTGTATGTTATTATGTTCTCTATGAATTGTTTGAATGCTGAGAAAGGAGAAACAGCTGCTAAAAGACATTTGTTTATAAATGCTGCTAAATTAATCCAAGATAGGTATTTTGAAAATACCTTGACTTCAGAATTGAAGTCAAAAGATAAGTTACTTTGGAGAGGAGGTTTTGCTTTTGTTTCCACAGAAAATGAGAAGCTATGGATTTATTCTGAGTTAAGAAAAACCAGGTTTGATCAAGGAAGACCACCTGAGAAATCTCCGATAGGAACAGATGGCCCAAATGTCTGAGTTCTACATCCAGAACAGATTCAAGATGCTGCCTGAGATGATCAAGCCTCACAGGATACTCCAGTCAGGACTTGATCATAATTCTAAATTTTCTTTAGGTTCTCATAAGATTATCAGCACCCCCAACCAGCAGGAAATAGCCTGGAAAACTATGCCCACATTCCCAAAAAATGGACTATGGATATTTTCCTTTGTTTAGAATGTTGGTTACAAGTTATTATGGATCATGGTCAGGAGAAAAGCTTTTTATTAAAAAATAAAAGAGGGGGAAGTGATGTGCTACAATTGTCTGTATTCTGTCAATTATATTTTAAATAAACACCAATTGGTCAGTTGCTAGGCAGAAAGTATAGGCAGGACAACCAGACAGGAAGTAGAGGCGGGTCAATGAGAACAGGAGAATTCTGGGAAGAAGGAAGCCCATTCCTTGGCAGTCCTGGCCCAGCCACAGAAGAAGCAAGATGTGACTGCCTCGCTAAAAAAGGTACTGAGCCATGTGGCTAACACAGGTAAGAATAATGGGCTAAATAAGTTATGAGAGTTAATATGAAGCCTGAGCTAATGGGCCAATCAGTTTATAACTAATGTAGACCTCTGCATGATTTTTTTGGGACTTAACGACTGCATGAACCGGGCAGGACAGAAAACTCAGTCAACAGGTGGTGCTGTCTATGTGCTGAGTTTTACAGCCTGAATGGTACTTCCATCATGGAGTCAGCTGTGCTAAGGTCTCAGTTTGGGACCCTGTTACAGCTCAGCAGTTAAGAGCACTTACTGGCTGCTTTTGGAGAGGACCCTGATTCAATTCCCAGCTGCCACATGGCAGCTCAGAACTGTCTGTAACTGTTCCAGGGGATCTCTCACACAGACACACATGCAGGCAAAACATCAATGCACATAAAATAAAAATAATCATTTAAAAAAAGAAATACAGGATTATTGGTAGCGCAATAAATAAAAACCCAGAGATAGAAATTGGAAGTCAACCTGAAGGCTCTTACCTCTACCTGAGTCCAAAATGGCAGTCCTACCTCCAGGAAACTCAGAATGAGACTGTGTCTGAGAGCTGTCTCCTCTCGTCTTATATCCCTCTCTAGGGCTAAGATTAAAGGTGTACACCACTACTGCCTGGTTTCTATGGCAAACTAGTGTGGCTACTGGGATTAAAGGTGTATCACCACTGCCTGGTTTATAGGGTTGATCAGTGTAGCTGTTTTACTCTGAACTTCAGGCAAGCTTTATTAAAATACAAATGAAATATCACAATTATTTGCAAACGTTTTAGGTATTTCTACTTGGGAATAATCCTTGAAATGTATAAAAATGCTTTCAGGAAACCCACAAACTTCTAAAACTACAAATATTCAGCAACTATTTTTTGAGGACATACAAATATCAAGAATTCTTTTCTCACTTTCTGTTACAAGAGGGGGCCCCAAAAATTAAGACTAACTCTTCTCTCTTTGACTTTCTCTTTGGTACAATCAGAGCTATTATTACTGGGACAGCATTCTTTGCTAGATGTTATTGCTTGTAAGCAATATTGTTTGAGATTTTTTTTCCTTATGTGATGGCTGGTTTTATGTCAACTCAACGCATGCTAGAGTCAGAGACGAGGAATAAGCCTCAACTGAGAAAATGCCTCTCTAATATAGGGCTGTAGGCAAGCCTATTGGGCATTTTCAAATTAGTGATTGATGTGGAAGGGCCCAGCCCATTGTGAGTAGTGCCACCCTTGGGCTGGTCTTAGGTGCTTTAAGAAAGCCAACTTAGCAAGCCATGGAGAGCAAGCTAATGAGCAGCACTCCTCCATGGCCTCTGCATCAGCTCCTGCTTCGAAGCTACCGTTCTATCTCCCCAATGTGATATGGAAATGCTAACTAAATAAACCCTTTCCTCCCCAAGTAGATTTTTGTCCTGGTCCTTCTTCACAGCAATAGAAACTGTAACTAAGACACTGCAACATGACATGTTTTCTCATTACTCCTCACTTCTTGAGAGATTTCTTGCATCAACTGCTATACCCCTGCCAAACAGAGAGCAGGAATCAACACACATTTGTTAAGTGATTGAATAAAAATGAAAGTAACTTTCATCATAACCTCAGAAAGTTCCATGACTTCAAAAATGTTAAAACAAACATGTACACAACACACTTACTAGTGTACAATCCTATCTAAATGACTCAAATCATCCTGAGAAATAGCTGACAGGTTGAACACTCACTATTGCAAATACTACAAATGGCCCATGTGAGATTTTTTTTTCTTCCTGGACTAAGGATGTAGTTCAGTGGAAGAACTACTGGATACAATCCCCAGCACCAGGCTGGGAGCAGACTTTTTTTATTTTAAAATAGTGCATTCTTTTTTTATATATTTATTTATTTAGGTTTTTCAAGACAGGGTTTCTCTGTAGCTTTGGAGCCTGTCCTGGAACTAGCTCTTGTAGACCAGGCTGGCCTCGAACTCACAGAGATCCACCTGCCTCTGCCTCCCGAGTGCTGGGATTAAAGGCGTGCGCCACCACCGCCCAGCCAAATAATGCATTCTTAAAGCATAAAGGTTGCTGCGAAAACTAAATGTTTATGTCCCATTCACAACCCCCTGTGTGAGAATACATGAACTGGAGCCTTTAGAAAATGATTAGGTTTGGGGTGTGAAGCCCTCATAATATGATGAGGACCCACTGGGCGGTGGTTTCAACAAACAAAAAATATGATGAAGACCTTCATAAGAGAGACGTCATAAAGGTCCTCTCTCCTTTGATCAAGTAAACAAACACTGAGGTGGCATTACCAGATAATTTGAAGTGGACATCATTTGGACAGTGACTCTGTTTGTGTCCTGATCTTGAGCCTTCTGACCTCTAAAAGTGTAGGAAATAAATTTTTGTTGTTCACTAATTCCTCAAATTATATTTTGTTATAGTAAGCCAAGGAGACTAAATTATAAACACAATGTTTATATAACACTCAATAACATATAATGCAAAAACTCCAAGACCAAATTATTAACGTAAGAATTTAATATTTATTATGATGTTTACATATAGAGTAATGCCAAAATGATGCTCAGTAAGTTACATTGATTTTTTTGAATACTGTAAAAATACACTAGAGTAGGAATGCTACCATGAGTTTATTATTGATACTTGAAAATAACCATCTATCTTTTGAACACATTTGAATTGATGACTTCTACATAAACAAAAACGTTTAAATACAGAAACCACTTTTCCAATAATGCAATGGATGCTATCTAATAGCTTGGTTTTATTGCACCTATTTGGCTTAGGTTTATTTGATCAGATGTCATGCAGAAAAATAAGCTGAGTATAAGCTTCATAAAAGTAGGCAGGATGTTATTTTGTGCTACAAAAATTCAATGTGTGGTGACATTTCACAGCTAAATCGTCAGGAAATTTTATTTAACTATTGCATAAAATCACTAATTAATCACACATGCAAGCTAAATGTTTTTAAATACAGTAATTTAGCTCTGTTGATATATTACTCTGAGCTGATAATAACAATCACTTCCTTGACCACTTAAACAGGTGATCATCATATAATTTTTTGAAATATTAAACAACGTATCTTAAATATAGATGTATATTTATTTATGTTACATTCACATAATTGGCACATCATCAAAATTTTACCATTTTAAGTATGGAAAAACGAGGGGAGATTTGGGGTTCAGGTACCCTGTAAACCAGTTTCTAGATTAAAAACGTCTCTCCTTTATTGTTCAAATTCACTGTGCCAAAACATTAAGTAGCTGAGTTGACCTGTAAACATTCTTGTTTATTTGCACTGTTTCCTGAGGTAATCTGAAAACTGTTGTTATTACAGTAGCCTCACAATTTAAAATTCCTACAAATGTGCTATGGAAACATCAAAATAAAAACACAAATTCAAGTGACCTTGAGTAACCTTTCTCTGTTACAAAAGTTTGATAAGAAATTTCTAGGTATCAAAATCAAACCACTCACTTCCATTTTTAGATGGCAAGAAAAACAATCTAACTTTAGATCATAAAAAAATACACTTCAGCATTTCCTCAATTAGCATTAGGTTAATAATAAAAGTATTGTATTTGCCTGTCACTGCTAGAATAATGTATAAAATCATACAGATTTAGGTTTTCCCATTTTAAAGGGTGATAAAATACTGTTATATGCTAGGTATGAGTATTTGTCTAGATCTCTCTCTCTCTCTCTTCAAGACAGGGTTTCTTTTGTCCTGAAACTCACTCTGTAGACCATACTGACCTTGAACTCAGAGACTGACCTGTCTCTGCCTCCCGAGTGCTGGAATTAAAGGCGTGTCACCACTGCCCAGCTATTTTTTAAAACTTTTCTCTCATCTATTATATCGCCATCACAGTATATCTCTCCCCTCCCTGCAGTATATTTCTTAATAGGATCTTTTCAAGGAGAAAAAAATATACCTATTTACATGGGATGGGGGACAACAATTGCTATGACCAAGATGCCAACTTTAACAAATTATTTTTCTAACTCCTTGTTCTGGTGCCAGTCTACTCCATGTCAATGGATTTTTATGAAACAAAAAATATTGAAAAGCTCTCTTTAGAGGACACAACTGAGCTCTGCAGATAAAATATATTTGTTCATCTTTAATATGAAAAGTCAACAGAATTACCATTGGAATTTCCTCCACAACTTAAAAATAGAATTTATTTATACAATGGTATTTTTAAAATTTCTGCATTAGACAAGTCAGTTTCACCCATCCACATATTAAGACTGGTGACTTTATAATGTCACACACGTCAGAAAGGCTCAATCCTGGTTAAAGGTCTGCACAGTGCACAGCCTCTCTCCTGACATTTGTCCATAGTATTACCCACTAGCATTGATGGTCAGGATACTGAACCATTCCCTTATATTTTGGTTCAATACCATGTGTCAGTAAACCAACTCAGCGATTATTTAAATTTTGGGTAGTAATATTTCTCATGCTAAGTTTTCACAGCTTAATCATTTGAATTCTAGAAGGGGAAACTATCCTGGGTTATTCCTTTATCATTTAAAGAAAAAAGAAGTAGCAACTCTGTGCCTCATTAAAGTAAAAGCCAAGCCCACCCGAATTTTTTATTTGTGTTGCTGGGGATTGAACCAGTGCCTTGCACAAGCTAGGTGAGTGCTCAGTCATAGAACTACATCCCCAGCTACCCACCTGCACTTTTAAATGATGCTTAAGAAGACAACACACTGTTTAATATTTACTGAAATACAGAAGTAGAAAATGTATTATATTCCCTTGTTAATGATAAGAATATGATTTTCTACCATTTATAAATATAATTTGTTAATTTATAGTTCAAAGATATCCTTAAAGTATCCTATGTTCCTATATGGATTATCAACTTCTATTTACCAGTTCTATGTGCTACAATTACCTATAATTTTATTTTGGCCTTAGCCAGTCACTTACAAATTATCTTTAACAGACTGCAAATGATTATGAAATGTTTTAATATTTTCAAATTTTCTAAGCAATAAGCTAATCAATACATTACTTGTAAACTCACACTACCAAAATTCTAGTGGCTCCTTTTCACATGAGCGAATCTGATGACCTATGAAAAAGTAATCATGTTGCATTAGGCACTAAGTCAGACTGTTCTAGCAACATTTCCTATACAGTAACACACAGACACTGCTGCAAAGCCCTGAGATGATTCCAGTGGAGTGGGTACAAGGATGAACAGTTTTTCCATCAGAGTTATAGACTGACTTCAATATTTTACTAGAAAAATCAACAAGCACATAAAAATGAGAAGTGTGATTCAAAACAGGCAAGATTTTAAAAGGCTAAAACAAAAAGTAAACTGTAACATCAGATGAATTACATGCACGCAGGAAGGCTGTGTTACATTTATAATTGAAGGATGATTCAGTTTATCATCATCTCTGAATATCTAATGGCGAGCCACATCACAAAGGGGACTTTTTACTACTATCAAAAAAATTTGTTTTTTGAGAAAGGCATCTCCAAGGACATGAAAATCAACATGAAATATATTTTTACATTTAAGAATATAGATTTGAAAGCATTAACTGATTTGTTTTGTCTAATTTTTTGAGACAGGGTTTCTCTGTGTAGTCCTGCCTATTCTGGAAGTCACTCTGTAGACTAGGCTGGCCTCAAACTTGTGGAGATCAGCCTGCTATGCTGGGATCAACGGCGTGTGCCACCACCACCTGGTACATTAATTTGTTTTCAAAGGATTCATCACGTGACGGAAAGGTTAAATAACAATGAAAGTATGTACTATTCCTAAAGACCACAAAGGCACATTACATATATGGTTACCATTGTAGCACTAAAATAAAAATGAGATAAATAACAGTTGACAGATAATTATAATATTCTTTCATAAAAAAGAAGATATGCTTGTGCACTAAGTGCTCTTGATTCTGGAACCACCTGCACATAAGTGTCGCTGACATGGACCCAATGGCCTCCCAATTCACTATCAGGTTCTTTCAAACCTAGCAGAACAAAAAGAACAATTTTACAGTTAGTGTGTTTACATCCTCTAAATTATAAGCAGCAACACATACATCATAAAATATATTTAATTCTAACATCTTGTTTTATGAGTTTTTTCTTAGATTAAGTATTACCCAAAATGAACTAATGGTTTCAAGGCACCAATGGTCTAATAAATTATACTAATAATTACTTCCAGTTAACAAAATTTTAATTTAAATATTTAGTGAAATACTTCTAATACTTAATTTCTCAGAGAAAAGATTCACTTTCACCAACATGGAGGAAGGAGGAGCTTGAGAGACGACACAGTAAGGAAAGGTGCTTGCTGTACCAACATGGCCACCAATTTGATCCCTGGATCCCACACAAAGGTGGAAGGAGAAAACTGAGTATACAAAACTATTCTCTGACCTCCAAACATATGCACATGTACATACAGTAAACACACAGACACATAAATAATAAATACATTTAAAAAACTAATAAAGGAGCTGGGTGTGGTGGTGCATGCCTTTAATCCCAGCATGAGGGAGACAGAAGGAAGTGGATCTCTGTGAGGTCAGCCTGACCTATTACAGTGAGTTCCAGGTCAGACTATGTAGTGAGACCCTATGTCAAAACAAAAACAACAACCAACCAACCAATCAACAGCAAAAACTAATAACAGAGTGGTGAGAGAGACGGCTCAGCACGCACTGATCATGTACTGCTCTTGCAGAGGATTGGAGTTTGGTTCTCAGCACCCATGCTGGGCAAATCACAACCACCTCTATAACTCTTCCCCAGGGCACACCTCTTCTGAACTGTATAAGCAACTGCATTCACAGCTGCACATGCACACACACCTGTATACTCTCACACAAATACCCATAAAAATACACTTTAAAAAATGCAGGGAATGGGAAGCAAATCTAATGGCCTTTGAGCATAGCTAGCAAATTTCCACGTCCCACTCTTTTCAGGACCTTGTACAGCTTCAGAAAACTGGGTAGTGCTGCTGATGAAGTGGCTCAGTGGTCAGAAGCACCATCCACACAAGCATGGTGATCTGAATTTGATCCCAAAGCCAGAACAAAAAAAAGCCAGAGAACAGTGTTGCATATCAGTCATCCCAACAGCCCTATGGGGAGATAGGAGGCAGAAACGAGGGTCGCCCAGAAGTCCCCAGGCCTGGAATACACAGCACAGTGGTAAATCAGGAGAAAAAGGTAGAAGACCAGAACCAACTGTTGGGCTTTATGCTTAGACAGCCCACTATGCTGTGCACACCAGTACACACACACACACACACACACACACACACACACACACACACACACACTGTTTAAAAAGCAAGCAATAAAACTACTACCTCTCGCCGGGTGGTGGTGGCACACGCCTTTAATCCCAGCACTCGGGAAGTAGAGGCAGGCGGATCTCTGTGAGTTCGAGACCAGCCTGATCTACAAGAGCTAGTTCCAGGACAGGCTCCAAAGCTACAGAGAAACCCTGTCTCAAAAAACCAAAAAAAAAAAAAAAACAAAACAAAGATTATCTAATATAATTTTAATAATTATCTAAGCAGGGGCTGGAGAGATGGCTCAGTGGTTAAGAGCACTGACTCCTCTTCCAGAGGTCCTGAGTTCAATTCCCAGCAACCACGTGGTGGCTCACAACCACCTGTAATGAAATCTGGTGCCCTCTTCTGGCCTGCAGGCAGGATATTGCATAAAATAATTATCTAAGCAGACTTAAGATTAATAAAATGAATCTATAACTCACTTCTTAAAAAAAAGAATAAATTCTTCCATCTCGAGGAATAAAATATACTTACACAGAGAAACTCTTGTCTTGAAAAACAAACAATAAAAAAGAAAAGAAGAAGAAGAAGAAGAAGAAGAAGAAGAAGAAGAAGAAGAAGAAGAAGAAGAAGAAGAAGAAGAAGAAGAAGAAGAAGAAGAACAAACTATACTTAGGATGGCTTACCTGGTGCGGCTTTCCTCCCAGTGGTGTACTCAGATAGTTTCTTGGAGGGTACTCTCACTTTCACGTAAGCAGTGTAATGGCCTCCTCTCATTGAGCCGCTGTGCTCCACTATACCATAGAGACCATAGAGAACTTTCTCTCCCACGCTTATATTCTTTCAAAGAAAAAGATTTAGTAAAATTCAGTAAAACACTGCATGAAAAAGTAAACGCATAAGAGAAACATTCTTAAAACCATACTGAGAAGCCAGGTGGTGGTGGCACATGCACGTGGGAGGTAGAGGCAGTTGGCTCCCAGTGAGTTCCAGGAAAGCCAGGACTGTTACACAGAGAAATCCTGTCTCGAAGAAGCACACACACACACACACACACACACACACACACACACACACACACACACACACACACACACACACACACACACAAGGCCAGGTAGTGGTGGTGCATGCCTTTAATCCCAGCACTTGGATCTCTGTGAGTTCGAGGCCAGCCTGGTCTACAAGAGCTAGTTTCAGGACAGGCTCCAAAGCCACAGAGAAATCCTGTCTCGAAAAACCACAAAGAAAAAAAACCATACTGAGATACTTCATGCTTCTCAATGAACAGAAAGCTCACTATGGAACAGCATTAGAAAAACAAAACAAAGAGAGACTATCAACCCCAAATTTATCTAATCTATTTTAATTACAACTGTCTGTGTGTAGAAAACAATAATGATAGAGAGATAATCATCAAAACCTAAATCATGGCAAAATACAAGGAAGATTCCAAAAGGAGAAAGAAGAAATTATGCATTAAAATAGTATTACAGGCATCTTTGATTTATTTGTAAACTAATTTATTTTAATTACTGTGTTGATTTTTAAAATGAGTTAGTATACAATTCATTTATGATAAAAAATCACATTTATGAGACAACAGGAAACATAAACACTAATATATGAAGGACATATTAAATGACACTGTGGCTGTGTTAAAATGGGAGAGGGCTAGGAACATAAAGCCCTGTGCATATGAGATGTCTTGGTTCACTTGCTATCCCCCACCCACAAGAAAAAGCAATCTACATAAGAAAATATATGGTGGTTAGGGTGGTACAAGCCTGTAACCCCAGCACTTGGAAGGGTGAAGTAGGGGGCTCATGAGTTCAGGACCAGTCTGGGCAAGATCATATCTCAAAAGTTAAGCACAACAACAACAACAACAGCAACAAAAAAACAACCAGAAAAAGGACACAGAGTAATTATTATATTTTAGACATGCACAATGAAATGACAGCTGACATGTAAAAAAGCAAAGCAGTACCAGAAGACAAAGTAGAAAAGGATATGGATGAGGACTGGCCACAGACCTGAGCCTTTTAGGAATGGATGATGGAAGTTCACTATACTGTTCTGTGTTCTGTCTACTTTTAAATATGTCAGAAATTCTTTAGAATGGGTACTTTCAAAAACACAATGTTCTCAAAAACTAAACACTGAGCTTAGAAGGTCTCTTTTTTTTTTTTTTTTTTTTTTTTGAGATAGGATTTCTTTGTAGCTTTTGGAGCCAGTCCTGGAATGTGCCCTATAGACCAGGCTGGCCTCAAACTCACAGAGATCCGCCTGTCCCTGCCTCACTCATGGTGGAATTAAAGGTGTGCACTACCACTGCCTGGCTGAAAGCCTCATTCTTATTTGCTGTATTGTCTATCACTTCTAGTGTTAGCACGAATGTTAGTAAACAATAGAGCTGGCATTCCACAGTAGGTAAGTTAGACTCACCACAAAGTTGCATTCAATTAGTCAGTGTATTGGATTTATTAAGTTCTATGACATACCACAAAACTTTTGGCCAGTAATCAAGAATATGGCACTCTATTACCCTAAAACTATTTTCCTTAATAAAATGTTCATCAATTTTATGTCCATAAGTCTTACATGTAAGTGCACGTAAGCAATCATAACCCTTGTTAGTAAGGCATTAGCAATTTGGACCTATTGTATTCAGCTGACAAATACCCGAATATCAGAGTATATGTGAAATGGCATAAAAAATAATGCTCTAGTGTGTTTATTTGCAAAAGATACAGATCTTCACAGATACTAAAAATATAGTTCATTATTTGGCTCACTCAGAGGAAGAGGAGGGCACAGAGCCATAAAATCTTCTGGTAATAAAGAACAGGTAGCTTTGATGTTCGTGATCCATGGCTGATACCTCACTCATCTTTGTTCTGAAGAACATGTCATATTTGATGTATTAATATGTCACAATTACTCATTTGAGAAGCTTATCTAAATGAAACAAAAGCATAGTCTAATAAACAATAAACAGTATGTGCTTAAGCATTTCACTTGTAAGTTAATTAATTGTCTTCGTTGGGGAATATTATTTTAAGGTGTGTGACTAGTTTATACTGCACTTGTTGAACTCTGTGAAGCTGTGATTCTTTACCTGTATAAAACACCTGATGGTCTGATAAAGAGCTGAATGGCCAACAGCAAGGCAGGAGCAAGGATAGGCAGGGCTGGCAGGCAGAGAGTATAAATAGGAGGAGAAAAGGAGGAACAACAAGAGAACAAAGGGAGGAAGACGTCAAGGGCCAGCCACCCAGCCAGCCAAGGAGTAGGAGTGAAAGTAAGATATACAGAAGTAACAAAAGGAATCAGGCCAGAGGCAAAAGGTAGTCAGGGATAATTTAAGTTAAGAAAAGCTGGCAAGAGGGCTGGAGAGATGGTTCAGAGGTTAAGAGCACTGGCTGCTCTTCCAGAGGCCCTGAGTTCAATTCCCAGCAACCACATGATGGCTCACAACCATTTACAATGAGATGTGGTGCCCTCTTATGGCCTACAGGCATACATGCGAGCAGAATACTGTATACATAATAAATAAGCAAAAAATAAATGAATAAATACATCTAAAAGAAAGAGTTTGTTAAAAAAAAAAAAGCTAGCAAAAAACAAGCCAAGCTAAAGCCAGATATTCATAACTAAGAATAAGCATCCATGTGTGATTTATTTGAGAGCTGGGTGGTGAGTAAAGGTAAAAGCCAAAAGAGCAAAACCTCAACATGTCTTAAAATATCATACCTTACAGGCAGCAGCACAGAATGGTGCTAAGTCAAGGGTGAGTGGAAAATCTACGTGTCTATTCACTTTACGAAGACTCAAGCCAGCCTTAAAAAGACAAAATAAGTTTTTTAGTAAAATAATCTTAAGTTTAAAGTACTATGTTAATATAAAACCAAAAAAAGAACTCTAGAAGTATTATTCTTATAGATATAAATAAAATATGATTAGTAATAGTCATATAAAGTTTCACATATTAAGAATTAAATTTCATATATTGTTATTAGAAAGGTTATTTGTTCACGGGATTTTTTTTTTTGCCATGAATAAGGTAAATAATTACTTTGTAGTTTTTACAACAATTAATGGAAAAATAAGTTTTTTGGTTTTTCGAGACAGGGTTTCTCTGTAGCTTTGGAGCCTGTCCTGGAACTCGCTCTTGTAGACCAGGCTGGTCAAACTCACAGAGATCCGCCTGCCTCTGCCTCCCAAGTGCTGCAATTAAAGGTGTGTGCCACCACCGCCCGGCCCTGGAAAAATAAGTTTAATATGTTTAAGGCTAATCCTGACACATACTGTCATGGAAATGTAGTCAGCAAAGGGTCAAGGATACCCAACTCAGTGACTAGTTAAAAATGAACTTGACTGTAGGCAATCTCATCTAGGTCAAGTCAGAAAATGGTACAAATGGATCTTATTAGGTTCTTTTCATTTCTAAAATTCAATGAAATTCACTCGCTATGAAAAAACTCAAACACTGCAGTGATATTTTATTTGTATTTTAATAAATAAAGCTTGCCTGAAGATCAGAGTGCAAAGGTAAGCCACTAGAGGCCAGGGAGTGGTGGCATACATGTTTAATCCCAGGACTCCAGAGACAGCGGCAGACTGATTTCTGTGAGTTCAAGGCTATTCCCTGGGCTACACAAGACCGATCCAGAAACAGATCCAGATGGTAGTGGCTCACAAATTTAATCCCTGTGTTTGGAAGTATCACACCTTTAATCCCAGCACTAGGGAGGTGGAGACAGGAATGAGATGGCTGGATGGAGAGAGGACTATAAAGAGGAAGAGACACTCACTGGAGCGTGGAATCTGAGGTTTGGTGGAGACAACAGTACCATCTAGGCAGTCTGAGGATCACCCCTTTTGCCTGAGCATTGTTAGAGGTAAAGGTCTCTGCAATGGCTCACTGCTCTGTTTCTCTGACCTTCAGCTTTAACCCCTATATCTGTCTCTGGGTTTTTATTATTCGTGCTCCAGAACACTTGCAATATTTTTCAATAAAAGAAAACGTTACAATGAACTTTTATGATCATCAGTTCTAACTCTTTTTCTATTCTTACTTTCCAAAGCTAACCTTGAAAAATGTATGTTCTCTATTATGTGGTAATAAAAACTAGTGGAGGGCTGGAGAGATGGTTCAGCAGGAGAAGGCAATTACTGTGTGATGACCTTAGTTTAATCTCTGGAACCCACAGTGTAAGGAGAGAACCAACTCTAAAGCTGTCCTTTCACCTCCACAGGGGCATGTGCGCGTGCATGTGCATCCACACACAAATAACACAGGTAAACGTCTATAATTTATAACAAGATAACAGTAAGTCTGCAGTGTGCATAGACAAGCATTAGCAGATGCCACCTTTTGTGCAGGGTCCCCGACATCACCGGTCTCCTCACTGCATACCAAGCAAACAACTTCACACTATATCTGTCACATTTTATTCTGAGTTTGCTTTAAAGGGAAAAAAAATAGTTAAAAATATACCAACTAATGTTGCCCAGGTGACCTGTATGTATGTGTGTAAATGCGTGTGCTCCTTCATGTGGGTGTGCTTGTTCGTGTGGACAGGCATGTGTACATGTACTGGGGATACACAAGGAGATAGGAGGACAACTTCTGATGTCATTTCTTAGATGTCATTTCCTCAACTGTCATCACTTTGCTTTTTTGTTTGTCTTTTTGAGACAGGGTTTCTCTGTTTAACCCTAACTGTCCTGGAACTCACTCTGTAGACCAGGCTGGCCTTGAACTCAGAGATCTGCCTGCCTCTGTCTCCTGAGTGCTAGGACTAAAGGTCTGCACTACCACCACCTGGCCATCACATTGCTTTTTGAGATAGTCTCTTACTGGCCTAGAACTCACCAATTAGGCTCCCCTGGCTGATCAGCTTATCTCTGCCTCCCCTCAGATGACATTTCAAACATATACCAGCATGTCGAGTTCTTTTTTAAACATGGATTCTAAGGATCAAACTCAGGTGCTTCCTTTTACATGGCAGGCCTTTATGGACTAAGCCATTTCCACAGTCCCCAGATCATCATGATAAAAGGATTCACATGATATATGAGCCAATATAAAATCATAACCAGGAATTCAACCTATATTCAATTTCTTTGCCTCCTTTCTCATCAAGTGACCTATAAGCAACCAATACCAGCACTGAAATTATTTACACTAGTGAATAACTGTGTGTTTTCCCTAGTCAGTCTGAGGCTTTGAGAAGCTATTCCACAATAGAAAGGCTTCTATAAAGGCCTAGAGGATGAATCCTTTTCTAGGTGGGCAATTCTTTTTTTTTTTTTTTAAAGACAAGCACTCTTTTTTTTTTAAATATTTATTTATTAACCATGTATTCAGTGTTTTCCCTACATGTATGCTGCAGGCCAGTAGAAGGTACCAGATCTCATTACAGATGGTTGTGAGCCACCATGTGGTTGCTGGGAATTGAACTCAGGACCTCTGGAAGAGCAGGCAGTGCTCTTAGCCACTGAACCATCTCTCCAGCCCCCTATACTTACATTTCTAAGTATAGTCATTCCACGATTTCAAGCTGGCTATTTC
>PVIU01026173.1:0-22446 GCA_004026605.1 Ondatra zibethicus | reverse complement strand
CTTAGTGTCCTTTATTTTATAGCTAGGGTCCACTAATGAGTGAGTACATACCATAATCATCTTTCTGGGTTTGGGTTACCTCACTCAGGATAGCGTTTTCTATTTCCATCCATTTGCATGCAAAATTCAAGATGTCATTGTTTTTTACCACTGAGTAGTATTCTAATGAGTATATAATCCACACTTTCTTGATCCATTCCTCCATTGAGGGGCACCTAGGTTGTTTCGAGGTTCTGGCTATTACAAACAATGCTGCTTTGAACATAGTTGCACAAATGCTTTTGTAGTATGATTGGACTTCTCTTGGGTATATTCCCAAGAGTGGTATTGCTGGATCCTGAGGTAGGTTGATTCCCAATTTCCTGAGAAACCGCCAGATATCTTATTCCCTTTTCCAAAATCAAACCAGACCAGTCCAGATAAAAGTCAAACAAACCAAACCTAACCATGAGAGTTTTGTTAGGTCATAATTGTTGTTCCCAAATTATTTTATCATGTTCCATTTTTGTTCTCTTTTATTTCAAAATTGATTTAGTAATAGCTTGAAATATATATATTTGCTCTATATAAAATTGTAGCTTTATATAATTGCTACATTGACCATGTTTGTTTGCAAATCACATAAATACAGTATAATTTATCTTATATTTTGTTGTAGTGAGATTGACTTAAGGTATAGATGTAGGCAACAGATTAGCCCAATCTCACTAGTACTGCTATTTAGAAGCTGGGGTATGCTGAAGTTAAAGTTGTTTTCTTGTGGTTCCTCAAGATCTTTCTCCCCACTCCCAATCATTTTTCTGTACTTTTGTGTTGTAGGAGGTCACTTGTTCATTTCCCAGCTACCCAGAATCCCAAAATAATCACACAGAAACTGTATTATTTGAATCACTGCTTGGTCAATCACTTAAGTGTATTGCTAGCTAGCTCTTACATCTAGAATTAACCCATTTCTAGTATTTTATATTTTACCACGAGGTTTGTAGCCTACTGGCAAGGCATGTCTGTCTCTGGTGGTGGCTCCATGGCTTCTCTCTGACTCCACCTCCTTTCTCCCAGCATTCAGTTTAGTTTTCCCTGCCTACCTCTATTCTGCTCTGTGCAGGCCCAAGGCAGTTTCTTTATTAACCAATGGTATTCACAGCATACAGAGGAGAATCCCACATCACTTCTGTAATTATCTGTGTATGAATATGAAAATATTTGCTCCATGCCACCCAGTTTCTTATGTTAGAAGAACATCAGAAACTGACTATAAGTACTTGTGAGCCAACTTCTGGTTGATTAAAGGTGAAATTTTGAACTATTTTAGAACTTAAATGTAGAAGGAAATGTTTAAGTAGGGGCAAAATGAAAAATTGTCTGAGAAATTTAAACTGTTATATACCTCTAAAAAGATACTCCCCAAATGTTATGGGCTAATGGGAACACTAACTAGATTGGGCTAGCAAGACTAAGGCTCATATAAAAGGTTGGTATTTCTATTATCTCTCTCCCACACACAGAATAATATTTTACCCAAAAGTTCTTAGTGATCATTTATTTATTTACCTAGCTCTCTATTTAAATTATTTTTTTATACAGTATATGAAAGTACTCCCAGAGTCTCCATAGCACCCTACCCCACTCAGTTTCATGTTCTCTCTCTCTCTTTCCAAAAATAAAATGACAAATCCTCCCAAATCAAAGCAAACAAAAGACTAACAAGACCAAAAGCATACAAATGAAACAAAAGAGCAACAAGGACAATAACACAGCAGTAACACAGAGTCTGTCTTGTGTTGGCATTAGATTAGTTTTAATCAAGAATTTTATCATATCAAATCATATTAAATAAATACATACCAAATACATATATACATACCAAATAAATACATTAATATATACCAAATGAATGCATAAATACCAATTAAATAAATAAATGCATACCAAATACATAAATACCAAAACCTGACTAGAATTCCTAGTTATCTGCTATATTACTATAAATTTTTAAAATAAGTAATGAAAAAATTCCTTGGGAATGACAGAATTATTCATAAAATATTTTTCATGGAGACAAATAAGATGTCATATGAACCTGAACAGAGAGGTCCTGGCTCTGTGGTGGCATGATTGCCTTGGGACTGAGCCTTCTTTACCAAGGCCAGGCCATGGACCCATTAGCCATGTGAGAAGTTAAACATCCTACCGTTGGCCACCAACTGTATTTATGTGTGTGTGTGTATCCTTTTATTGTAGACAGAACTATGAAACTCATTTCCTGTTAATTTTAGTAAATTATTTTTGAAATTATGAAAGTTTTCTATAAATCTTTCTGGAATCCAGCTGAATTTGATCTAAAATGTTTTATAAATTATCTTGTAAATTTTTGTAAAAAATTTTGTAAATCACTCCCAAACATTCAAAATTTTAGTTTTTGAAACATGACTTTTAAGAAATATATGATTTATATTAATATGTAAACATCATTTAGCCAAAATACTATTTTATACAACAAAAGCAATATGAAAAGATCTATTCTTCTGAAGTTCTCAGCACCTCCATTTTGTTTTTTGTATGTATACTACTTTTATCTTGATGTTTCTCAATGGTTACACTGTAAACACTATATAGTTCATTTTGTATAGTATATATTTAGATATGTATTTCTTTCTTTGACTATACACATATAAATATATTTGTAAATATATGTATTTCTCTCTTTGACTATTCAAAAAATAAAATTTTATGTAGTAAATAATACAGAAAGTACCAGGCAAGCACTGCTGAGCTGCGTCTATATCTAGCTCTCTTCTTGCTTCTTATTTTGAAACAAATTCTCACTAAGTTGTCAAGATGGCCTTGAAATTATACTTTCAATACTCCTGTGTAGAATTTTATACTTTTATCACCAGACTTAAATTGATAATATGTTTTAGTTCAATGTTTATATTACCATTTGTATACACATTTTAATTGGCTCTGCTGTGGTAAGATATTATTTCATCACAGTTTTGACAATTAGTGAAATGACATTATTTAGGTCATTTGGCATAAGCTGCAGTTTTATTGATTCACTCTCTGAAATCAATTTATAAGCACCTTATTTATATTTTAAGCTTAAAATCATTGCCATTGTCTATTTTATGTTGTTTACAGCAGGTAAAATTTGTATATCTATTATATTTAATTAATATATGTTTCATAATTATTTGAAGATGAATTATACAAACATTATTCTCAAAGTATCTATAACATTTGTGGGAAAATAAGACTTGCATAAATTAATTATTCTAAAGTAGATATGAAGGAGTCATACAACTATATTAGATGATATCAGAGAAGAAAGAATTTTAGCTTACATGGAAGCAGACAATGTGGTCATGGAAATATCTCCTAGGAGCACCTCTTTGAAGGGTATGAGGTGTGTGATGTGAGGTATGATGTGATGATGATGCATGTGCTTTCAAGTGGGAAAGTTTAATGTCTAAAGGAGTAGTGTTCCATGAGGAAAGGAAAACATAGTTCTTTAAACATGCATTGCATAAAATAAAACATGCGGCTATAAGGAGCAAGTTTGATCATTCAGTGGAATACCAAAGTCACCAAGCATTTGGCTGTGAGAACTTACTGTTCAGTTTTCACAAATTTTGTTAGATGGTTATGATGGTTTGAAAGCGAATGACCCGCATAAGGAGTGGCAGTATTAGGAGCCTTGGCTTTGTTGGGGTAGGTGTGGCTTTATTAGAGGAAGAGTGTCACTATAGGAGTGGTCTTTAAGATCCCCTATGCTCAAGCTATGCTCAGTGTGGCATACAGTTACTTCTGCTACCTGTGGATCAACATTTCAACTGCTCAGCTCCTTTGCCAGCACCCATGTCTGCCTGTATGCCCCCATGCCATGTACCATGACAATAATGGACTGACTCTCTGAACTATGTTATACACAATTAAATACTTTCTTTTTATAAGAGTTACAGTGGTCATGGTGTCTTTTAACACCAACAGAAACCCTAATTAAGACAATAGTTGAGAGTATTTTGGTATTTGTCATTAGCGATGTTGATGAGAGTATTTTCATCATGGAAACTGCCAGATGATGCTCTTTTTGCTCCTCACCCTCTTCTCTTTCTTTACCTTTTCCTTTTATTTTTTGATATGGAATGTCTTAAAAGCTTGCTGTTAAATATTTACCACTGAACTATTATATTCATGTAAGAGAGAGTTTGGGGTAGCAGATTCCTATTTTAATACAAAAATGACAATCCTAACATTGCATTTTGTTAGATGATGTACTATTTGGTGCAGCAAAGAATGTTGTAACTAATAAATCTTTAGCAAGATTTAAATATAACAAAGTTACTTGAGAACTAAATAATTTTATTTAGTGTGATAAAATCAATCAAAGTATCTCCTCTTACATTGAGCATCTTCATGGTGGAAAAGAGGTTGCATCAAGTTGACATGACAAAAGAATGATTGTATAACATATATGCATTTAGCAAACTGTGAACAATAATTCCCATAGGTATATAGCTATGGGTAAATAGTCAGCATGTAATGTGCATTGTTAGTCCATTGAGAGACAGAATGAGTTACTGTTAGCTCTAGTAATGGGAAGAATTGTCTTTATGGTGTAACATGAGGGGCCTGCTTGTCTCCTGCCTGGTCCCCCAGCTGTTTAGTCCCAGAGAAAATCACACAGAGAGTCTACATGGGGTTATAAACTGATTGGCCCATTAGCTCAGGCTTCTTATTAGCTCTTGTAGCTTATATTAACCCATTATTCTTATCTATGTTAGCCACATGGCTCAGTACCTTTTTCAGCTGGGCAGGTCACATCCTGCTTCTTTGGTGGTCTGGGAAGGACTCCTGAGTGAGCTTCCTGCTTCCCAGAATTCTCCTATTCTCATCGCCCCACTTCTACTTCCTGTCTGGTTGACCCACCTATACTTCCTGCCTGGCCAATCAGCATTTATTTAAAACATGATTGACAGAATACAGACAATTATCCTGCAGCAGTATGATATTCTTACTCCCTTCCCACTGGAGAAGAGGAGGTTTAGTACCAACCTTTGAATAGTGAATTGCTTTCTACTCACTGGTTGATGCTCTGAGTTTAGTAGAGCTCAAAACATACAACACAGAAACTCAAAAGAGTCCCTGGAAGCAAAATTCTTAATTCCGTGGATTATTTGCTCTTCTTCTTATCAGGAGAGAAGGAAGGCAATGCTAACTGATCTTATCAGGAATGAACTTATTTACCAGAAAAAGAGACATTCCAAGAATGTCTGTATGAGTAACATTCCAATAACCATAAAAAAGCATGAAAAAATACCCTTAAGCTTTAATGAGTTTGTTTTGATCATCTAGACTCTTATGAACAAAACAATAGCTGCTATCATCTTTTTGAAATCTAAGCTGGAAGATTAGCTGGGCTATAATTGTCATGGATATTTATAAACTGTGGTGGCCAGGATCCATTTCTCTAGAATTCCAAATCACTGATCTGGAGTAGAATCTGGTTACATGCACATTATGAAAAGTTTCTGAGGTGATTTGAAAGTACAGTCCATTTTGAGAGTGACTAAGTTGCGCTAATTAGTCAATAATGGGGCTTGTGTTTGATATAAGAAGGTTGGAAGGATCTTGGGCTGAAACTTCACTGTGTGGGAAGATACATCTCATAGTGAACAAACAGCACTCTGAATCAGACTGTGTAATCTCTTTGAATGGAACAAAGGGAAGTCACTGTTGAGGAAAAGGCCACAACTACAGTTTTGTGGGTGGAGGATCAGTCCAGGTGATATCAAAAGCTTAGACATCTCTCGGTTGAGGTTTGAAAGACTAGAAGCTGGCAACAACAAATTCCAATATCAATTGCATTTCTTCTGGTTCTCCCAACCCATTTTACATCTTTATGTGTCTGATGCTGTGTGCATATCACAAAATGTTGCAGAGAAAATGTACTTTCAGTTTAATATGCAAGAATGGGGAGATATAAAATCAGGATAGGTTACAAATATTTTGATTTTCATGATTTTGAGCTTAAAATAACAATGCCACCGTAAAGCAGATGTATAGTTATTGCTCATTGAAATTTAGATAATTCAAAAAATTAACAGTGTTGATAATAGTTTCAGAAAACTAGCACCCCGTATATTTGCTCAAACTTATACATGGATTAAATTAGCCAATAAAACCGTATACCTTTACTATCAAACTTATAGAATGGTAAGTTTTCTATCAGGAAGACTTTAACTATAATATAAGAAATTAAAATAATTAATTTTTTTGTCTTAGTTACTATTTTGTTGCTATCGTAAGACATCATGAATGAGGTAATTTATAAAAGAAAGTGACTATTTGGAGCTCATGGTTCCAGAGGGTTAGAGTTCATCACTATAATGGTGGAAATTAGTAGGTAGGCGTGGCGTTGGAGCAGTAGCTTAAAGCTTACCTCTTTATCCACACATAGGCAGCAGAGAGAGGTAACCTGGCTTTTGAAACCTTTAAGACAGTCTCTAGTGACACGTCCTCCAACAAGAGCATGCCTCCTATTCCTTCCCAAACAGTTCTGAGAAGCCCAGGCACCCCACAGATTTAGATTCAGTGCATCCATAACCCTAGCAGAACCCCTAAGCATCCAGGCTCTGGGTTCAGAGCCAGGGTAAGAGACACTTTGTCCCCAAGCCTAGAGCCAGACAAAAGAGCCCAAACCCTGAAACTAGGACCAAAGGAATGCATTAAGTCCCCAGATTCAGGACATATCAAAGATATGGCCTTGGCCCCAAAATTGAGGTTAAAAAGGTAGAAAGAACCAGAGAAAGAAACACAGTTTGGCTCCAGATATGGAGGAATTTCTGCCCCTGACTCAAAATCAGCCAGTCCCTGAGCAGGGAAAATGGACCAATCAGAGCCTCAGGCAATTACTTGCAGTTGGGAAATCCCTTCAGGCCTGGAAAGGCCCCTTACATCATTGGAGAGCAGCCAATCTAAAGCCGGGAAGTCTGGAATTCTCCTTCACACCACTAGGAGGCAGCCAATCACAAGTCCTGAGGCTTGGGATTCCCTGAACTTCTGCCCCATATAAACCCCTATTTGTCACTGCTCTGGGTCTCTCCTGTGCTGTTCCTGTTGTTGCTGCTGTTCTCACTGCCGCCACTTCAGATGGTCAGAGGGACCTGAGTTAACTTGTTAATAAAGACTTTGTTTTTGCATCATAGTTGGTCTTGTGGTGGTGATTCAGGTTCCAGAATTTAGGCATAACAGGTTCCACCAACTAAAGACCAAGTATTCAGATACATGAGTGTATGGGCTCATTCTTGTGCAAGCCACCACATGTATCTTCTTCCAAGTCATACTTAAGATTGAGTTAGCTGTTCTGATGATTAAAATTTTGTGCCTTTAATGAGCCAAGGAAGATATCAGTAGTTACATAGTTTCTTCTCCTTTAACTTTGAAACAATGAAAATACATGGCTGAATCCTTTTCCAGGGTTCTACTGGGCTTTGCTGTTACCCAATTGTGTCAGATATTATTCTATTATTCATATTATTCATTGGGCTTTTATATCAGCCATCTCTCCTAACACTTTGGATTTTTTTGTTTTTGTAGTTTCCCCTGCACTCATAATTGGTATCTTTCACTTATTTCTCAGGTCAGTTCTCTCTCTCTCTCTCTCTCTTTAGCAAAAAGCTATCTTTATCCTTGATTTTCCATTTTACATTTGTTTGTTTATTTATTTGATTACAATGGCACTTAGTCTATTCAATTTACTGCCTTTTCTTTAAAAATAATTTGTTTCTATTATGGTTTTGATAACTTGAAATTCTCAAGAGTATGTTATCTGCTATTCCTTGGATAGTTTCTCTTGTGTATTGGACTTGTGTATTGCTGTAGTATTTTCTTTTATTTTTACTGAGAGAGAAACAGAGAGAGATTGAGAGAGAGATTTGAAATCTTACTATTAAACTAGAACTTGAATTTGCAATGTAGCACATGATGATTTTGACCTTGTAGTAATCCTTTTCTCTCTACCTCCCAAATGCTGGAATTACAGCTGTGCCCTAGGCTTTATTGCTGCTTTAAAGAATTCTTGTTACTATTTTCATTTTAATTTTTTCCCATCTCTTTCTATTCTATTTAAAAATATGAATGCAGGGCTGAGGAGATGGCTCTGCAAGCTTTGGTATCCAAGTTTCAATCCCAAATCCCCGCATAAAAATCCAGGTATGATTGAGAATGTCTGTCACCCCAGAAGCTGCAGATATAGGCAGATCCTAAGAGCTCACTGGCCAGCCAGTCTAACCAACATGGTGAACTTCTGGTTGAATGAGCATCCTGATTTCAAGTAAATATAGAAAACAATAGAAGAAGATACTTGGCATCTTGTTGTGTGTGAATGTACATAGACACATGTATCCTCCCCCCAACCCCAGTCTCACACTTAAAAATGTGTGTCATTAAAAAGGAAGAAGATATTTTTAGCAATAGAAAATCTCCAGACAAATCCTTTAGTCTTTTATACTATGGGCAAATATATGCTGACACTTACTGTAAGGAATGATATTCAATAAGTGAATGAATGAAATTTATGCCCTGGCAATGCTGAAGAATTCATGAGCAGCCCGTATATAGTAGTTCTGTTGAACTTGTCTGTATTGGGTTTTATGGTCTAAGCTGATGAGGACAATTGACCAGGTATCTTCCTCCAGAGGGCACCAGATCTCATTGCAGATGGTTGTGAGCCACCATGTGATTGCTAGGAATTGAGCTCAGGACCTTTGGAAAAGCAGGCAGTGCTCCTAACCGCTGAGCCATCTCTCAATCATATTTACATAGACACAAATAAAGAAAGAGGTCAAGCTGATGGTTTGTTCCCAAGAAATCCAGTGGTGTGGGGCAGGAGCAGGGCAAAAGAAAGTCTGGCCTGTGGTTGCTACCATGACACTTGTTAGCACCCATAGCAGTGGGGTGAGGAGTGAGCTAGTTAATTACTGTAGAGGTTTTGTCTGCTCTATCTGTGATATGTTTTTAGATGTCTGGAATGGAAGACTGCTCCATCCAGGCAGAGTGTACACATCGTCTCAGCTTTGATCACTTCTCCCAGCTTATTAAAATATTCTGGAAAATGAATGTCAAGGATGAGTATGGTGCCTTCTGTAGAGATTAAAAGATGGTCTTTCCCAGTCTCATGATTGTTTGGATGCATCTTTCCTATATTCCTATTACCTACCCTACTAGAATGCTTCCTTCAAATTAAAGGTATTAGGAAAACTTGTTCGAAATTTAATAACCCACCTCGTGCTTGAGAGCTTCTTCTAAGTGATTGGGTCTGGATAATTAATTTCTTGTCAAAAACTGTGTTCTTCAGGCTTTCTTGCACTGTTTAGAAAATTTTCTCATCACCCAGGAAGTTTCAAGAGGTTTGAAAGCTACGAGGCTGCATTATCACACAGGTCTCAGGATCTAAAGATCAAGCATGAGAATAAAAGGTTTCCATGTCCCTGTGTGCAAGGGTTTAGATGTTCTATGTCAGGAGATCAGGGGAAAGACTGAGTGCATGACTTTATTATAGCACAGTATGTAGGGGTATTTCATTTGTATTTTAATTAATAATGCTTGCCTGAAGATCAGAATGCAAAACAGCCACACTAGTCATCCATACAGGCCAGGCGGTGGTGGCACACACCTTTAATCCCAGCAGCCACACTAGTCAGTCAGGCTAGGAGGTGATGGTGCACACCTTTAATCCCAGCACTAGAGTGGAATATAAGGTGGGACAAGACAGGAACTCGTACTCTTTCAGTTTGAAGTTTTCATAGAGTTAATATCTCTCTAGTGGATTGGCAGCTTTGCTTTTCTGATCTTATATGGTTGAACCCCAATATCCGTCTCTGGGATTTTATTATTCATACTACAACAATATCTTAATTCTCATAGCCTGATCAGTATCACTATGTCATGTCAACAACTTCAATGCAGAGTGTTTTGAAAGTCATCTTCTGATGCCCTACCCAGGTCCCTTCATTTCCCTTATCTTGTTGGAGTTCCAACAACTTCTCAGTGGCAGGCAGGAAATCTGTGATGTCTTATTCTATGTGTAATCAGGTATGATTAGTTACTATATCCTGGTGACCCTTACTACAATCTCTCTTGCTTCCTGAGTCCCTGCTATTGTTTCTGCCCTAATTTGTATTTTAATATAGCACCTTAAGGTTTTAAAGAATTCTAACAACTTCTTGTTTCATATGTAGTTGCTTATCTGTCCTATTTTTGCCTAGTTACATTTCAAAAATATAGTGTTTATTGGGTTGTGCATATGACTCAATAGATAAGGGTGTTTTCTGCCAAGCCTGACAAACTCAGTTTGATCCCTGGGACACATATGGTGGAAGAAGAGAATTGACTTCTTCATCTTCTCTTCTGACCTCTGTACTCACCCAGGGGCACCCTCAATAGATAAATATGTAAGTGATAAAATAAAAAGTGTGAAAGTATTTTTCTGTGTCAAAATATTTAAAGATTCCTAACAGCCTATTGAATGAGATATAACTTCTTCAGCCTGGTGGTTTTTAAAAATATTATTGTTTGAAAAGTCATATACCTATATAGTATATTTCAATCAAACCCTCCCCCACTACCTCCCCAGAAATTCTTCCATATTTTCCCTCATCACCACTTTTCTTTCTAACATCATGTCCTGGCTTGTAAAGCCACTGAGTCCACTTTGTGTTGCTAGTATGTGCATGGGGTCACTTATTAGGTGGCCCTTAACTTACTAGGTCACATCCTTGAAGAAAAGCCGGCTTTTGATTCCTCTAGCATCTGTCAGTTGCCATCAGTTTCTCAGCGAGGAGTGGGACATTGTGCCCCCCCATCTATTCAGCCTACTGTTTCCAGAGCCTGTTCTAGTTCATTTGATTTTTGTTTTCAACCTCAGTTCTTGGTTCTATGTGCACAACCTCTGGTCATCTGTTGTGAAGTTCATTCCTTTCTTCAGAAATGCATTCATGGCATCTCTCCATGCCAGAACGCTCTCCTTTGATTGTGTCACCTTCTCTGTCACCTTTTGAGGCTAGGTGCTAGCATAAGGCTTGTTTTATCTCTCTATGCCTGTAATAAATATGTAATAAATGCACCAATTAGCTGGACTTGAGGGTTATATGCTTATTGTATACTTTCAAATGTTTTAAATAGATGAATCGCTTCAAATATCTTGTTTCTTTTTGTCATAAAAGTCTTTCACTGGCTTAGAGTTACTCCAAAATATTTTATTTTAGGGTATTGTGAAAGGTGTTACCCTGATTTCTTTCTCAGCCTGTTTGTCATTTGCATATAGGAAGACTACTAATTTTGTGAGTTAATTTTGCATTCAGCTACTTTGTTGAATGTGTTTTATCAACTTTAGCAGTTCTTTGGTGGGATTTTTGGGGTCACTTAAATTTATTACCATATTATCTGTAAATAGTGAGACTTTGACTTCTTCTTTTCCAATTTGTAACCCTGTTTCTTATTGCTCTAGCTACAACTTTAAGTACTGCATTGAATAGGTTTAGGGAGAGTGGATAATCTTGTCTTGTTCCCGTTGTTAGTGAAATTGCTTTGAGTTTCTGTTGATTTGCATTCAATACAGTGGCTGAACTTTAAGCATTTTAAAGTGGCTGAACTCCCAACCAGCATTTTCAACTCTGAAGCTCCCAGCAGCAGTTATGTGGGACAGGCTGCAGCCAGTCAGGAATTCTGTTCCCTCAGGCACTGGCTCTATCACAGCTGCTAAAGGAAACTTTATCTAAACATCTATTCTTCTATAGAACTCAGAATTCAAAGGTTGAGGTGAAATCCTGCTTGTTCAGAGAGACTGAATAGCAAGTAGTTAACCTTCTCTGGTTGATCTGCTCAGCCCTCACTAAAGAACCCCAGCTACATTTAGTTTCTCCCTACTTGCAGGCTCCAGACAAAGTGCCACAGTGACTTACATATACCTGAGGACCATTAAGGATTTACATCTCTGAGATGCCTATATATCTCTAGTATAGTGCATATTCTTCAGGGCAAGAAGAGTGTGCCACAAAGTACCTTTCTAATAGCTACATCTGGGTTGCTGTGTTTTGGACGTGTTTTGAGTATCTCCAAAGGTTCTTGATCTTAATCACTACTGTCATATCAGGAGATGACAGAGCCTTTGTTGCAAGGAGCCTTTGTTGTTTGTCCTGGCTGCCCATAACTGAAATAATCACACAGAAACTGTATTAATTAAATCACTGCTTGGCCCATTAGCTCTAGCTTCTTATTGGCTAACTCTTACATATTAATTTAACCAATTTCTATTAATCTGTGTATTGCCACATGTGACTTACTGGCTAAAGTTCCATCTGGTGTCTGTCTCTGGCGGGGGCTACATGACTTCTCTCTGACTCCACCCTTCTTTCTCCCAGCATTCAGTTTAGTTTTCCCTGTCTACCTCTATTCTTTTGCCCTATCAGGCCAAGCCAGTTTTCTTTATTAATTAACCAATCATATTCACAGCATAAAGGGGAATCACACATCAAACCTTTCAGCGATCCTGACTACTGAGAAGCAAGTCATGTCTGTTGTGGATCAAGCAATCAGAGTACACAGTGCAGGCTGCTAAACACTGTTGTCAACATCTCACTATAAAATAAGAAGGTAGAACAATGAAAAGAATTCAGCTGGTACTGGAATAAGTCACAATTGAACCTGACTTCAGGTTCAGAATATTGGAGGTAGACACTTGTATGTGAGTAACAACCAATGGACCCAATGGGGACACTGTTTTGAGACCTATAGATTCATACTACTGACCCTTATACATCTCTTAACCTTAGCCAATGCCAAGCATTATATACGACAAAGTATTTATTCTTTGGCCAAATGCAGAAAGAAACTCACAGACATCTTCTCTCATTACTCCTAGAATCAATGGGAGTTTTCATGAAGAATGGCTTCCTGGATTCCCCTAGGAAATTCAACATGCCCTACAAGGAAGTTGTTTCCTTTTAAATCTGTTTCTAGTAAATATTCCTAGTGATTTCTGAATTTCTTATTTAAACATGATATTTGAAAATGTTAGACTGGAATCTGCATTTTTTTTAAAATTATGACAATATCATAAGCCCAAATAGTCAAGATACCAATGTTTTATAAGGACTCTTTTAGTCAAAAAATTCATAAAAAGTAAAAAAAAAATTTCTCAAGTTTCCTGACGTGAAACTTCTTCTTATCCCTAGGAAAGAAAAAGGACACGCTAAGGAGAAACCTCAGGATCTCTATGAGGAAAGATAGGAAGTACAGTTTCTTTGGAATAGTCCAATTTCACACCTGATATCATAGTATATTAATTTTGTCATTCATTTATCTCTTAATGGCTCCTGCTTGGGAAAAACAAGCAAACAAACAAAATAGATTGACTATACCCATGATTCATGTCTGAGGCATCTCACAACTGGGAATGTTTATTTTTCTAGACACAGTTTTCTTTATTGCTTTAGTGAACACCATGGTGATCTTTATATAAAAAACACTGGACATTGACCAGACTAGTGAATGAGAAATTCCGCTTAAATTTCCTAGGCTAACAGAATTAGAAAGGTAATAGTTCTAATCATGCATGGAAAAGTATTTCTTTTGACTCATCTCAGAAGCTCAGGTGCCAAACACCATCTGTGTTGGTTAGACTTCCCATCACAGCTGGCTTCCTGGCTCTAGGACTTTTCCACACATTATTTACAGCACTACCAAAGGGAGCCAGCTTGTGACTAATTGGTAATGTTCTGAAGAGAAATAAGAGTGTCTGTAAACCCACATACATAACACATATTTCTCGTCAAAACATTATATATATATGTATGTATATTTAATTTTAGCAAAAATGGAAATTATGGGCATTTCTCTCTAGCTGATTTTCCATTTTGTTCTGGGAGTAATTAGCCTCAATCATGTTGTATTGCTTCCAGGGCCAAATTATTCTCTTCAAAGATTGGAAGCATTTCATTCTTTTCAACATCGACAGTGGCACAGCCAAGTTCCTGGGCTTATGTCATACTGCCCAAAGTTCTACGAGGGATTGGTTTCACTTTGAGCATGTTCCTGACCTCTCTTCTGGGCAAGTGGGGTATTGTTAGATTGGATTGCTGTAAAACACTGCAGAATTTTTGTGGAACCTATTTTGTTATTGAAGTGAAGCATTTGCTACTAATTAAGCTCATCCAATCAAGAGTGCAAGTGGATGCTGCCTTAGTTGTTTTTTAAATCTAGATCCTCATTTATTTTCTACATTCTGTGAGACTAATTTTCTGGAGTATGTATCCTTGTGTTTATTGGAGAGTGCTATTTACACAAAGATGCTTTTGAATACATCTGATGGATGTGCTGGGGCTTCTGTTTCTGGATGTATCGGAATAGCATCTGTTTCCTTTAACATTCCCATTGCAGGCCTGTAATGTTCATTTGTATTTCTGTTCTGTATACTATTTATTGTGTGGGTGTGTGCATTTGTGTGTGCATGTGTGCATATGTACAGTTGCCCAGAGAGGCAAGAGAAAAGTGACAGACACCTCGGATGAGGAGTTATAGGCATATGGGAACAAACTGATGTGAGTTCTGGGACCTGAACTCTGATCCCTGTGATAGAGCAGCAAACTTTCTTAACCACCGAGTCATCTCTCCAGCCCTGTTCTTGACACATTCATTTGCTTCTCATACATACCTGTGAGTATCTGTGAGTTTCCTCATTTAGCATCTAAGAATAATTAAATCTGGCATGTGAAGGAAAAAGAATGTGTGATTTTTATTTTTTGACTGGAAAGAAGAAGCATGTAAGGAAATCAAGTTACTGTCACCAGTGAGGCACAGCTGAATGGGGCAGAGCCCAGACACATCCATCTACACTAATGTGGACCTTGGGGAGAAAATGGTGCTGGATATAACCATTGGTTTGAAATTCAGCTATTATAACACTGAATACCTTTCTCGAAGTGCACACAAGTGACGATGCCTGTCAAGTGAATTGAGATAGGCTGAGAGCTTCTTGAGAATATTGCATAGTATTTCTTGTACTTGTTGATAAATATATAAAAACTAGAATATGAAAATTTAAGGATTACATGGCTATTAGATTTTTATGAGATGTCAGAAGTTTTGGAGAATATTGAGTGTGGTTCTCCTTTTGTCTTAGATGGGTACACATTATTTCTGCTTTACTCATTATTTCTCAAAAATTCCGATAAGCACCATTTTGATAACCCATATATCTAAAGAGTCAACTATGGACTAAGAAAATTTAGAGATGTTGGTAACTAGAACTATATTTTATTTTATTATAATTTCCGTTTACTTCGTTGCTTACTATAATAATAAACATTGTGAAAATGATACAAATTAGTTTTTTAATCTATCTCTTTTCACATCAAATGTTTCAAAGTGATAAAATTTCTAAATGTTATATCTGTAACTTTTATACGTTCTGCCAGTATTCACACTACAACAACAATCTTGGGTACATTTAAACAATAAGCTAGCAATAGCAAAAAAAAAAAAAAAAAAAAAAAAAAGAAAGAAATGTTGTCTCCAAGGCTGTGTGACCCCATCTCAATGGCAGCAGTGGGCCAACTTACTGTTGCTGCAGGTGTCCCAAGATAACAGCTCACAGAACTCAAAGTGTTAATTTTGATCCAAGGTGGTATCACTACCTCTCCAATTAGGAGCATTCCCTTTGGAGTAACTTCAAAGGAACTGCAGATAAGACTATGGGAAGAAAATGACTGCTTCTCTGTCTTGTGCGCCTAAGTTCTGAGTAGGCTACTAAATGCTGCAAATCACTTCCTTGCAGAAACTCATTATTCATCTCTGGCACAGTAATGTGCAGAAGCACAGAGGCTAGGCCATACTTGCATCATAACCAGGACTTTCTTTGTAGGTGGAGGTAAGAGAGTTCCTATGCAGGTACCTACAAAGTCTTATTAGTTATTCTTAAAAGGTAGAGAGTATATATAAGATGTAGAAGGGAAATTGGAATTTTAGAGATGTAAGTCATCAAGTCTTTATCCTATAACTTTCTACCAATATTGTCATCCTCTAATCTGTAATACAAAAAAAAATGCTGTCACCTTCTGGATACATTATTTTCTATCTTTTGAGTCATTCAACATCTTCAGGTTTTGTTAATATGCCAAAACTTAAGGTCACCCTCATTCACACCAAGACACTCTCCACTTCCTACATATATGGCTCTCAATTTATCCTGTATATTTCAGACAGATTGATCTTTTACAAATACAGATTGGACTGCAATATTCCCTTCCTGAAACCTTCAGAGATCTTAGGAAAAGGAATAAAAATTCATAATATAGCTTTTAAAACTTTCATTTTTTTAGCTTGTACTTAGTCTAAAAACTTTTCTTTCTGGATGTCAATGTGTCTGCATGTTTGTTTGTTTACCATTTTGAAGATTCCCAATTATAGGAGAAATTCACCATGTAATGCAAATGGAATTAAATTATGGGATATTGTGTCGGGGTTCAGTAGAGTAACAGAGCTTATAAGATGATTCTATCTCTCTCTCTCTCTCACACATGAGATTTATTAGAATGATTTACACACTACAGACCAACAAATCCTGGTGTAGGAGGTCCTTCTTTCTATGTGTTGCTTTCATTTGTTGAGTAAAAAAACTGCCTTGGTCTTTTGATAGGGCAGAACTTAGATAGGCGGAGGACAGAACTGAATTCTGGGAGGAAGAAGGCAGAGACAGAGAGACGCCATGAAGCTCCTGCCTGAGACTGACGCAGGTTAGAATCTTTCTGGGTAAGCCACGACCTTGTGGTGTTACACAGATTGATAGAAATGGGTTAAATTAAGATATAAGAGTTGGCCAATGGGAAATTAGAGCTAATGGGCCAGGCAGTAATTTAATTAATACAATTTTTGTGTGGTTATTTCAGGGGTTAAGCTAGCCGGGCGGCCGGGACAAAAAGCAGGCCCTCTCTCCCCTACAACAAAATCCAGCAATGGCAGACTGTAAATGGAAAGCCCAAGAATTCAGCATTTTCTCAGTGCACAAGACTGGGTGTTTCAGGAGGTCTTTAGTATACTCTGGAATCCTGAAGAAGTTGGTTCTAATATCAGTGAAGGAATTGACTTGCTTGCTATTCGAGGGCAAGCAACAAAGTGCAAAAGCTCCATATCTTTATATAGGCTTCCAAAAGAAGGCGTGACTCCGATCAAAGGTGTATGTCTTCCTATCTCAAACATCCAGATTAGAAGTGCATCTACTTACTTCACATTAAACAAAATTCTCTCACAGGCGTGTCATTCACTTTTGGATTTTGTTTAATTCCAGAGGTAGTCAAGTTGTCAACCAAGAACAGCCATCACAGACGTGACTGTTTTGGAAATGTTTAATAAAACAATTTAATCCCTTATTCCATTTTTAAGTGATTTGTTTTATTTTATGTGTATGTGTGTGTATGTGTGCTTGAGTGTTTGTATGTGCACCACATGCATGTAATACTCATGGAGGCCAGAGGAAGGCATCTTATGCCCTAGAACCGGAACTGCAGGTGACTTGCCTGATGTGGGTGCTGGAAACCAAACCGAGGTCCTTTGCAAGAGTAGCGAGTACTCTCAACCACTGAGCCATCTATCGAGGCCCTAAATCTCCACTCACTGATTTATTTACACTTCAATGATTGTAGTCAGGGATTCAAAGGATACAAAGAGCTGTTAAGTTAGAGTATGTCAAACTTACTATTTATGTAATTTGGTTGAAAGGCTGAGACAATTGCTTTTCCTTTTCACTAGTCCGATGCTTGAGGGAGGGCAGTGATGCTTTAAGATCACTTTTTTTTTCTGGGTAATCTCATTGTTAATGTGAGACAAAATAACTTATGTTTGAATTAAAAACCAGTTAAAGTTAAGAACCCATATTAATTGCAAAAGCTTTAACTCTGGGGTATTGAAGAGAGGTTAGGAGATGAATGAAGTATAAAACCAAAGGAAATCGGGAGATCCCAGGAACTGTCTAGACAAAGGGCTTTGTATAAGAATAGAAACCAAACATTTACTTAAAAGTTTGGGTGGTCCAAATCCATAGAGCATGACTACCTTGAGACATTGGAAACAGAAAAATATGATAATCTTTGAATCAAGGCTAAAACATAAAATTTTGTTCATGTTGCACAAATAAAATTTGAATTTGAAGATAGGTTATCAGAGCTTGTATCTGTGGAAGGCTGAAGTGACAATGGAGTTCTGTGTGCCAACTTATCTCTGTACAAAGGATTTAGTGAAAGCAGTATTTGGAGCAATACCTGTGTTCTTTGTTTATTAGTTTTTATTTTAGTGGATATTTTAGTATGAAAGGCATCAATATTGATAAATGAGAAAATGGGATGTTTTGAATTTGATGTCTCAGTGGTGTGGAGTTTCATTTGAGCTGGTAAATTACTTAGAAAGTGGTTGGAGACCCCAGTGATGATCATTGCTGTCAGCCACATGGAAACTGAGGTATGCTTTTTATTATTTCAGCAGCAGGATTGAGAAGTTACCTAAAAGGGTGCAGTTAGAGAAATACTAAAAGACACAATATAAGGGAAAGTGACATTCTGTAAGACTGATTATGGTGGGTTGAAGGAGATGTTCCAATTATTTTGGACATTTGAATAGTCACCCTCTTTTGTGACACTGTTTGTATAACTTTAGGAGGTATGGCTTTGATGGAGGTGGTATGTTCCTGGAGGTGGGCTTTGGGAGTTTAAAGAGTCTAGGATTCCTGGTTCTTTCTCTGCTTCCTGGTTGTAGTTCAAAATGTGAGCACTCAGGTTCTGCTCCAGTCCCTATGCCTGCTGCTTGCAGCCACGCTTCCCCACCATGACAGACTTTGTCCCTCTCAGATCACAGACCCAAATGAACCCCTTCTATCGGTTAGTCATGGTATTTTATCACAGCAAATAGAAATGTAATGAATACTCCAATCTTTGTTCTTATTTGTTCTCCAAGTGCATTGTGGGAAAGACTGCACTATGATGGTCCAAGGAAGTAGGGACCGAGAAAAAAGAACAGGAATTGTGGGTTTTGTTCTGTAATATAGGAAGAAACTCCATGTGTTTAATTGAAAAGGATACTTTATTTATTTGTGAATGACAAGAAAAATTATATAAACATTTTAAATATTCTTCCCATTTTACTGATTTATTGAATGAATACTTGTGTTTTTTGTATACTGTTTCCTTCAGACATACTATTCTGTCCTCATATGCTGTCGGTGACTATCACATAAATATTCCTCATGAATTATTGGGAAATGACTTGTTTGGGGATAGAAAATGCTATGCCCTTAGGGCAAATGTGGCATATATATGTAGACTCCATCAGCAGTTTGCTCATTACTTCATTCTTTGGCTCGGCAGCTATTCATTAAACAAATGATAGGGGCTGGGGAATACTCTAGATGCTAGTAATCCTGAAGAGATGATGAAAGCCAACAAAGCAGATCCTTGGCCTGGTTGGGAGAAACTGTGTGTGGTGGTATCTATGGTAGCTGATTCTTGGGGTGGGAAGTGATGAAAATCATCTACAAGAATGGAACAATTAGTAGACAGTGTGGAAATATGGAAGAGCGAGCCTTTTCACATTTCCATGTAGAGTCAATGTAACCAATGGGAGCTATCTGAATGCAAAGAATATAAGATGACTGTTCTCAGCTGGATACAATTTATCTGGAGCAGGAGAAAAGCTGTGAGAACCTGGGCAAGGGAACTGACTTGCAGAGGAAATCTAGATTGCTCAGAGAGCCGACTATCACTGGAGTATCAGTCAGCTACAAGAATGAGTGGGACTTGACTAATAGAGATATTAAATGCTAACCCTGCTTTCAAGAAATTTGGCTGTGGCTTCTCTCCAGAAGCTCTACTTTTCGGATTGACAGCTCTCTCTAGACAGTGTCTGCTCTGTGGGAGCCTATCCCCACCTTCTGATCTTTCATCATCTTCAAATGGCCAGCTAAGGAGCCTCCAAACCAGTGTTTGCTGAATCAGCCAAACACACCCAGACTTTCTGCCTAAAGAAGGAGGAAATAAGTTACAGGCAGAGAAAAGGAGCTCTTAAAAGGCGTATTCCAAAGCTAGGCTAATGAACACGTGTCACAGTAGAAATTCATAGCTGTTTAGGGTAAAAAACAGGAGACTTGCTAGTCACATCTTCTAACAATGCTAAATGAATTCATTTTCTTGCCAAAGTTACTCTTTTTTTTTATCCAAAGCAACAATTTATTTTGTTCATCAAAGTAGATTTCTAAGAACTCTCTCCTGCCTGCCCATATTTGTTAAGTTTTGTTCTTGCTGGATGACAAACACCCAAGAAAATTGACTCAAAGAAAGAAAAATTTATTTTAATGAAGTTTTCCAGGTTTCGGGGTCCAGGCATGCTGAAGAGTCCTGTGATAAAGGGATGTGGCTTGCCTCATGGGGAAAGGTGGTCAGAAGATGTACCAGAGCATGATATAAGCTTCAACGTCATGTCCCCGGTGATAAACTTTATGTAACTTGGTCTCATCCCCCAAACACAACAGTGTTTCCACAGAAGAAAATCTGACACATTTACTCAAATGACTAAAAAGAGAATTCCCAGTTCTGAAAGGCTGTGGCTGTGGGGATGCAGAACTGTCTGAACCAGGAAAGCTGTGTTCACCTCTGCAAAGATGAATGCCTTTGTCAAAGCACAGTACCAGAAATATGAGGAGCTAAGAGAAAATGGCTACCAGAGGATTAAAGCTCTTCTCTCAAGAAAAAGGAAAGATTCTTTAGAGAAAGGCCAAAAGTTCAAAAAGATTTCTTTGAAGGAAAAAAGTGCTCTCTCGCTTAAAAATCTTTGACGATAAGGAATTCTCCAGGGATAGCTAGAGAAAACAGACCTACCTTCCAGAAACAGCAGTTTGGAAAACACAAACTGAAAATTCCTGGCAGTGAGCTATACATGACCTGTGATGAAGCCTGAATCTTCTTAGTGATGTGTTTTATGTTTGTGCTACATGGATGATCCACAGATAACAGTGGAAAGAGCTAAGGACACACCATTTAGAGCCTCTTACAGTGCCACCACCCTGGGGCCCTGGGGACCGTTTCCTGTCATCACACCAATTTGATCTTAACATCTTCTCAGAAAAACAGGGAAGTCTGGGTTCAGAGAGCCAAGAGCTGCCTGTGCTAGCAAAGCTATTTGGTGGCATAATCTTTTGCCATGTGCCTGTAGCCAAATGTCCTTCTCCATCTGCCCACAGGTAAAGATGGTAGGGATGCAGGAACTTTTCACAGGAGGGTCATTGGAAGACAGTGAGATGGCTGCTCAGGGCCCATGCCTGCCTCAGTTCACAAAAACACAATGCAGGCTTTGGTTGCTTGTTGGGCTAGAACTTATAGTCAGTTTCCTGATTTATCTGTAGAAAAGAAAGAAAATCCGTGTCTGGCTTTTGTTTTCCAAACATCAAGTACTAGGAGAACATTGATAGTTACAACAATGGTGTCTGACAGAGAAAACCATGCTTGATCTAGTTCAATAGTGAATCTCCTGTTTCTTCCCAGAAAACTCTGTTTTGAGGGTTATTGGATTTGTTGTTTATTCTTTTGATATGAAACAGGAAGAGATAGACTTTTAACTTCTTTTGACTTTTAAACATTTTAATTCTCCTACCTATATTTATGAAAGATCCAAAATATGATTGCATTACCTAGTAACATGTATGCTGTTTAAAGTATGTCAGCCATTGGGGGCAAAATGGCGGTGGAATTAGTGAAAAGTGTTTAAGCAGGTAAAGGACACATGAGCCACAAAAGAGGATGTGGAATCAATTGTTTTTCTAGTTTTAATTCCGTTATCAAATTTTACTTATCTTTGTAGTGGATAAGTGTGTTGAAATATAATTGGTACTGAAGTGTGAAATCCAAAGCCTAGTTCCATGGACTCAGAATGGTTGTAATTGTGTAGAAACTCACTGAGATGTGCAACATTGTATCTGAGCAAGGGTTTATTTTAGTGACTACACCAAGCTACATGGTGTCTGAAGCACGATAAATAAAAGCTCAAAGACTGAAATTGGGGTTCAACATGAAGATCTAAAAAGCAAAGCAGCCAGCCACTGGCTCTTACCCTGACTTTAGTTTCTATGGCAACTAGTGTGGCTACTGGGATTAAAGGTGTGTGTTACCAGTACCTGGTCTGTAAGGCTGACCAGTGGGGCTGTTTTACTTTTAGATCTTAGGCAAGGAAAGCATACACAGAACCTCCTGGAAATTGGAAGCAAACAGGATCATCAAGCAAAAGTTGGAAGCCAGGGGCGGGGATAGAGGTGGGAGAAATTTCATCCGATGAATGGAGATAGAGACAGAGACCCACATTCACATCAGAGCAATGGATTGAGCCCCCAAGGTGCAGGTGAAGAGCAGAAGG
>PVIU01026172.1:0-22448 GCA_004026605.1 Ondatra zibethicus | reverse complement strand
CTCTCACCCATCCCTCTACCCACACACCCACCTCTCACCCATCCCTCTACCCACACACCCACCTCTAATCCATCCTTCTACCCCCACACCCACCTCTCACCTGTCCCTCTAACCACACACCCACCTCTAATGCATCCCTCTTCCAAGGACCTGTCCACTATATTTTAAAGCATCTGTCCTTCTCCAGCCCTGGTAAGTATTCTGTGACAGCCTGCCTTGACTCATGTTATCAATCTTGTGCTAGCCACGGGAGTGGCAACAGGCCTTTGCTCTTCACAAAGGCACCTGTCTGTCCCCCAGCCCTCTGGGCTCCATCCTCACTTGCTGTCCAGCAGGTCCATAATGGGCTGCAGCACGTTGTCAGCATCCTGGGCCACACTGCTGCAGGCACTGGCGGGCACGTTGCCTGTGCCTTTTACCTGGCTCAGGATGTCACCCATCTGTTTGACACACTCCTCAATGTGCGGCTGGAAGCTGTGGGCACAGTGGAGAGGTGCTCAACCTAGCTCTGTGTCCCAGAGGGATAGCCTCAAGGATCTGTGGCCTGGGTTCCTGTCCCCAGCACCCGACTGATGGCACACAATAAAACTGTCCCGCCTGAGACGCCTGTATGTGGCCATTCCAGTGTCAGAGTTCTTTCGAGTTGCTGGTGATGTCATCACTAAGGCTTCATTAAGGCCAAATTGGTAAGTGACTCACCCAAGCCACACAGCCAGGCTGTGGGAGCCGGGTCTGAAGCCCAATCACCTGACTGAGCTTTATCTCTGCCCCTGGTATGAAATGAGTACAAGATGCCCAAGGCTCAGGGTCATCCCTGCTCATGGGTCCCCACTCCAGAGATGCCCCTCACCTGGTGGCAAACACGTGGCTGAGCTCATCCAGGACGCTGTTGAGTTTCACCTGCAGGTCCTTCAGGGTACCACTGGCCTCGGCGTCCAGCTGAGGGGAGCAAGAGCCTTAACGCATTCCTGCTTTCTCATGTCCCTGGGAAGTTGTCTGAGGGGCTGGGAAGGAAGCTGAGGCACAGGCAACCAGGTCTTCCTTGTAGGTCTGTGATTCACACCCACGCCTGCTGTCCAGGATCTCAGGGACTTGGGGTGATGGCATGAGCCCCTCCCTAGCCCACCTATCACTCACTTCCTTTCCACCCATTGCCTCAAACATCTTCTCCAGTTGGACCCGCAGCTGTTGCGTGTTGTTCATGAGGATGCAGGGCTGGGAAGAGTGAGAATCAGGCTGGCGACTCCCACCACCTCCTGGGGAGTCAGGAAACTGGGGTCCCCTAGAGGATGGGAGGCAAAATCCCTGGACATGCATGAGCTGGGGTATGGTCCCTTGGGTCAGGTGGGGGAGGCCTACAGGAACATCACCCTGGGACACATGCTGGGCGTGGGCACCAGAGGAGTGGGAAGTCCTCAGGGTCCTCCTGCCTCTGCTGACACTGCTGATCTGCACCCTGAAGGCTCCACTAGAAACCCTCAGTGACACATGGGTGTCCTCACCCTCATGGGTGCACACAGGACTCCCCCAGACTCAGGCTCAGACACTGACATGAGCACATTCATGACCCAGTCCTCAGCACAGCTAAACAGTGGGGAACAGAGGGACACAGTTGTCACTCCAGCACTCAGAAGGTGGAGACAGAGGACCAGGCCAGCCTGGGCTACACAGTGAATTGGAGGCCACCTTGGCCTATATAGCAAGACTGAGGCTAACCTGGGAAGCTCAAATCTAGCCTGGACTCCATTTTGAGAGCTTGTCTTAAAAATCCAACCAACAAACCACCACCACCAAACCGCACACTATCAACCACCAAACCACCACCACCAAACCGCACACTATCAACCACCAAGCCACCACCACCAAACCGCACACTATCAGGCCCACACAGACATACTCAAGCACACTTGTCTGTGTCCCTCAGCAGAATTTGGTGCCCTAAACCTTGTGTCATATCTTGGGGGTAGGAAGGGACCCTTGGACCCTGAGGGAAGCTGAGTGGGGTGAGGAGGGCTGGGGCGGGGCAGGATGGGGCAGGAGTCCCCGGTCACCACTTTCTCTTTCTCCTTGGAACAGTAGGAGGCGAAATCCTTGGAGACGATGTCCGCATACTGCAGGAGCACGTTGCTGATGGTCTGAGGACACAGACACGAGTGAGAGGGGCTGTGGTCTTGGGGACCCTGGTCACCAGGAACCAACAACATCTACTGCAAACATGGTGACTTGGTGCTGCACAGCGTGTGGGGTGGACGTCGGGCAGGACGGTTGTCCGGCCACTAGGACACAGAGGACAGCCCCTCCCCCAAGAGGCTTGTTTGCTCTACAATAACTCCTGGGTGTTTGTTTTTGTTTGTTTGTTTGCTTGTTTGTTTTTTGTTTTTGAGACAAGGTCTTGCTGTGTGACTGAGGTTGGCCTCAAACTCCTGATCTTGCTGCCCTGATCTGTATTAAATACAAGCCCCACCACTGCCCATGAGCCCTGCTCTGCTTCGAAGGAACCAACTGAGGTATTAATCTCTTGATCACCAGTGTGACCTGATCCCACATGGAATCCAGACACCAGCTTTTACTCCCCAGCTAAATGACCATCCAATCAAAGTCACCCAAAGCCAGCTCTGCATAGGTGAGCCCTGACATTGGAGATCCCCACAGCAACTCAGAACCTGGTCTGCAGCCCAAGTCCATTAGCCCGAAATAGAACACTCACCACCCCAACTTTCTGATTTCCTTGGTGTTAATAATTGCTTTGTTTTTAAAAAAATTTTTTTACATTGGCTTCTTTTTGTTTTGTTTTATTTAACTTTTCTTGTGTATTGCTGGGAATTAGAGCCCTGGGCCTCACACACACTAGGCAAGTTCTCCACCACTGAGCTGTATGCCCAGCCTCTCAATTCTCACCTCCCCAACATAGGTGTGTGTGTGTGTGTGTGTGTGTGTGTGTGTGTGTGTGTGTGTGTGTGTGGTTTCTCTGTGTAACAGCCCTGGCTGTCCTGGAGCTCATTCTGTAGATCAGGCTGGCCTTGAACTTGGAGATCCACCTGCCTCTGTCTCTGAGTGCTGGGATTAAAGGCCTTCACCATCGTGCCCAGATAGATTTTTTTAAATTTAATTAATTGGGGGGGGAGCATGTGTGTAATCATGTGTGCCTGTGTAGGACAGACTTGTAGAAGTCAGTTCCTCTACCCAAGGGATCCAGGGGTGGGACTCCAGTGCTGGGCTTGGTGGCAGGCACCTTCCCTCACTGAGCCCCATAGTATTCCTCCTCAATTGTTTGTTTCTCCTAGAGTTATCAGTTTACTTCTATGTCATCTGCCTAGTTTTTCCTTTCTTGTGGTGCTGGGGATGACTCTGAAGCTCTGAATACACTGGATCTAGCTTTCCTGCTAGACTGGCCCCGCCCCTCAACTTCCATATCAGCGCCAACCTCCCTTTGCTGCCCAACCTCTGGCTCACCCACAGCCCTGAAAGCAACCTAACTTTAGACATGGCTCACCTCCACATCACTCCAGCTGGATTCCAACCCAGCCCCGCCCCTACCCGTAAGCCCACCGATCCTGTGGCACCTTAGCGAAGCGCCTCATGTAGTGGCCCACGATCTGGGGGTCAGGACACTCCAGCTTTTTGATGATCTCGAAGCTCTGGTTAAGCTGGGAGAAGACATCCACCACGGAGCAGGAGAACAGGGCATGCTCCGAGGTCTGCTGGAACTGCAGGAAGGGGACAGGCTGGACCACCGCATCAGCTCCGGGGGGTTTGGGCCCCGGGAGGGTGGAGGCCTTGGCTCTTGGATATGCGGAGGAGGGCACCCACAAGCAAGACATGGACAGTGGACACCATCAACCGTGGGCCACCACCCAGTGCCTCCTTACCCCGTCCTTCTTGTCTCGCTCCAGCGCACCGTGTAGGAAATCTCGAGACACCTCCTCATTCTCGTCTAACCATTGGATGACGAAGGGTTCGAACCACCTGGAAGAGAACAGCTCAGCTGGGACACCCCTCAGGACACTATGGCCAGCCCTGCCCCACCCGCTGCCTGCTGGGCCTGCTTCTGAAGTGGTAAAGGGGTGAAGGCTTTAATCCCAGCTCTTGGGAAGTGGTGACCTGAAATCTGTCCCCAGCTTCCACCCCCACCCACACTGGGTTTCAGTAATTTCAGTTTGGTTAAAGTTTTTTAATAGTTATTTAAATAGGGGGTTGATGTAGCCCAGGCTACCCTTAAATGTACCTTACTATGTATGTAAGGATGACTCTGAAGGGGGAGGAAGATGGAAGAGGAGGGGAGAGGGGAAGGGGAAGGGGGGATTTTTCAGCCTTTGCAGAGTAAAAATATTTCAGTCATGGCTTGTTTCAATATGGTGGCTTCCTTCTTGCCCTGATCCATGAACCACACAATGCAGTTGCTTCCCCGACACCAGTGGGGTGTCAGGGGCACTGTCTTGAATATCAGGGAGCTGGGGTCTGGCACTCCTAGGCCAGGTGGGACTTGCACTTACGCAGGGTACTCGGGCACGCGGTCTTTGAAGGCAGGCAGCTCGGTCACGTACTCGTTGTACAGCCACTTGACCTTGAAGTGCAGGTTCATGTAGTCTGCGCTCTTGCACAGCCTGTGCTTGTCATGCTCTGCGGGAGGGGCAGGCTCAGTCAGGAGGCTGGGGCTCCAGCTGGGGCTCCAGGGTCCAGCCTGGGGTCAGGGACTCACCCTCCATGGCGTACTTCATGTCTTGAGCAAACAGGCTCCACATCACCTCGGCGCTGATCTTTCCCACATTCAGCTCCTGTGGAAACCTGGGAAAGGGAGTGTACACCTGGAGCTAACGGGGAGACCTGGGGAAAGGGCGCGGACACCTGCAGCTAGCGGGGAGACCTGGGAAAGGGCGCGGACACCTGCAGCTAGCTGGGAGACCTGGGAAAGGGCGCGGACACCTGCAGCTAGCGGGGAGACCTGGGAAAGGGCGTGGACACCTGCAGCTAAGGGGTAGGGAGACCTGGGAAAGGGCGCGGACTCCTGCAGCTAAGGGGTAGGGAACACTTGGGCCTTCATGCTGCAGGTCAGAGGGCCTGAAGCCAGGCTCATCACTCAGTCTCAGCTCACCAAAGCATCTGCCTGCCTCTCACTCACACTCCTCAGCTACCCATTGGGTCAGCCATCTATCTGCTCACGATCCATCCACCTACCCACTCACCTACCCACCCCCACTCACCTACCCATCATTCCCACCCCCACTCACCTATCCATCCACCCTTTCCCCACCCCACTCCATACTCAGTTTGGAAGGAACAGATTTGATACCTCCTTTAGCTATTTGATAAATATTTCACACACGCCACGCCATTCCAAGCAGTGCTCACATTCCTACAGAGTTGCTCGGGACACAACACTGTGTATTGCACACTGTGTGTATAAAACTGTGTGTGATTTGTCTGCTGTTTCTGATCCCTCCACGTTGCCAAGGCCACCCTCAGACTTGAACTCGACCGACCCTCCTGCTAGCCCCATGAATAGCTGGGCCGCATGTGTTTGCTGCACATGCAGCTACAACATTCTAAACTAAAACTCATCGCTAGGCCAGTGGGGCAGCTCCGTGGTTAAAGGGACTTGTCACTAAGCCTGAAGACCTGGGTTCAGTCCCCAGAGTCCTCTTGGTGGAGGGAGAGAACCGACTCCCACAAGTTGCCCTGTGACTATGATACACACACACAGGACCCAGGTTCGATTCCCACCACCCACACAATCATCTGTAACTCTGGTTCCTGGAGATCTAACGCCCTCTTCTGGCCTCCATAGACACCAGGCACACACACGCAGACATAACACCCAAACATATGTAAGGGTAATATTTTTAAAAATAAAGTAAAATTTAAGAAAATATTTTTGCTTTTTTGAGACAGGGTTTCACTGTATAACAGTCCAGGCTGTCCTAGAACTATCTCTGTAGACCAGGCTGACCTTGAAATCCCAGAGGCTGCCTCTGTGCCTCTGCCTCCTGAGGGCTGGGATTTACAGTGTGCGCTGCCACTGCCCCAAATAAAATTTTCACTAAAAAAAATGTTGAAGTTCACATCCCAGCTGTAAACACATATACAGTTAAGCTCGTGTGATCAGATGCTAAATTCCACAGGACCTGCATCTCAGGCCTGTCCTCCCGGCTTCTCAGGAGGCCCAGGCGGGGATCAACCTGGGCTACACAATCAGTGTGAGGCCAGCTTTATGGAGACTGTACCTCAAAATCAAAAAGCAAAAAGAGGACTGGAGAGATGGCTCAGCAGTTAAGAGCACTGACTGCTCTTCCAGAGGACCTAAGTTCAATTCCCAACACCCACGTGGAGCTCACAACTGTCTGTAACTCCAGTTCCAGGGGATCTAACACTCTCACACTGATACACATCCAGCCAAAACACCAATGCACATAAAATAAAAATAAATAAATCATTTTAAATAAAAAGAAAGTCCTGTGTTAAAAAAAGTAAAGAGAAAGCCAACATATGGGGTCCCTCACACACACACACACATTTTTGAGCTGTCAGCATGGGACCAATGTCACTCTGGGACCAAGGACCCAGTCACACACTGCTGAAGGGCCACACATGGTCTAGGCTTGCGCTCACTGGTTGAGGCACGGTGTGTAGGAATTCTTATCCTCCTCGATGATGGACACGATGAGTGTGATCAGCTTGGACCAGAAGTCCAGGTTCTTGATGCTGGGGCCCTGCTCCTCAGGGGGAACCTCCCCCTTCTTGGCCTGAAATGGGCAAAGGAGATGCTGCTGAGAAGCTGGTGTGGGCAGGAGTGGGAGAGACCAGGGCAGACGCTCCCTCAGGCTGCAAAGAAAGCAACACGTGCGGGCAAGCTGGTGCATGCTGGACATAGAGGCTGCGGCCATCGTCCTCCGCTACAGCTGAAGCCATCAAACTAAAAAACAAAGCAAAACTAGGGCTGGAGAGATGGCTCAGTGGTTAAGAGCACTGACTGCTCTTCCAAATGGACCCGGGTTCAATTCCCAGCACCCACATGGCAGCTCACAACTGTCTGAAGATCCAGTTGCAGGGGATCTGACACCTTCACACTAATGCACATAAAATAAAGTTAAATAAACCATAAAAAATATTTTAAAAAAAAGCAAAACTAAAAGAAATTCAACCTAAGTGTTTCCTTTTCTTTCCTGAGATAGAGACTTGAGATGTAGCCCAGGCTGGCCTGGAACTGTCCATCTCAAGTCTCAGCACCTGAGGGCGGGGCATGAGGAAGCAGCACCACAGCTGACTGTCAGCATGTATGTGTCAGGGTGGGCATGTGTCCTACAGCATGCTAGGTCAGAGGACAGCTTCTTCTACCATGTGGGCCCCAGGGACACACGGCAGGCAACCAGGCTTGGTGGCAAGCCCTACGTCCTCTGAGCACTCTTCCCAGCCCTCAAGTTTCTTTTTTCTTTTAAAGATATCTTATTTTATGTGGATGTGTGCTTGTCTGTATGTGCACGTGTGCAGTAGGGTGACCAAGGAGACCAGAAATAGAGCTGGAGGTGGATGCAAGGCGCTGGGTGGGTGGGTGCTGTGTCCTCTGGAAGAGCAGTGGGCGCTCTTGACCACTGAGCCTCTCTCCAGACCCTGCTCACTGAACCTTGCACAAACGGAGACTCCCTAGTCTCGAGGCTTTAATCCAAACTCACCAAGCGAGTTCTTGAGGGCCTCCTGTGTGCTCGGTGCTAAGCCCTCAATTGGGGGCACCAAATGCCTTTTATCTTACTCAGACCACTCCATGGTCCTGATATGTGTGACCCCTAACCCCAAATCCCAGAATGAAACCCTAGGGCCTAAGAGGGGTGTGGTCCCCGTGCAGGTGGCGTCCCCGGGCTCACCGGGTCTGTGTGGTACTCGCGGCCGTACAGCTCGTGGCAGTTGTTGAAGATGTACTCGTAGGTGGAGTTGAGGCAGGCCTTCACGCAGTCCCTCACCACCTGGCTGGCGCGCGGCGGGCTCTGCAGCTCCTGCACCTGGAGGCAGAGGCGGCCTGGGTCTCAGTCGCTATGTGTTTGCCCACAATGCTCTCGCTGCTTATGATTTCTGTCTTGATCTGCAGACCAGGCTGGCCTCCACCTGCCAGAGATCCCCTGCCTCTGCTTCCCGAGTGCTGGGACTACAGGTGTGTGTGTATGTGTGTGTCTGTGGTGTGCGTGTGTGTGGTGAGTGTGGTGTGTGTGCGTGCTGTGTGTGGTGTGTGTGTATGTGTTGCATGTATGTGTGTGTATGTGGGGGGGACGGTGTGTGTGGTGTGTGTATGGTGTGTGTGTGCTGTGTGTGTGGGCTGTGTGCGGTGTGTGTGGTGTGGTGTGTGTGGTGTGGTGTGTGTATATGTGTAGTGTGTATGTATAGTGTGTGTATGTGTGGTGTGTGTGTATGTGTGGTGTGTGTGTGTCGTGTGTGCAGTGTGCATGTGAGTGGTGTGTTTGTGTGTGGTATGTATGGTGTGTGTATGTGTGTGTAGTGTGGTGCATGTGTGCAGTGTGATGTTTGTGCTGTGTGTGTGGTGTGTGTGGTGTATATGTATTTGTTTGGTATATGTGTGTGTAGTGTGTGTCTGTGGTATGTGTGTGGTGTGCATGTGTGTATTCTGTGTGTAGTGTGTATGTGTGGTATGTGTGTGTGGTGTGTATGGTGTGTGTGTGTGCTGCGTGTGGCATGTATGTGTGTGGTGTAGGTGTGTATGGTGTGTGGTGTGTTGTGTGGTGTGTATGTGTTGTGTGTGTATGTGTGATATGTATGTGTATGTGTGGTGTCTTGTGGTGTGTGTGGTGTGTGTGTGTGTGGTATGCGTGTGGTGTGTGTGGTGTATGTGATTGGTGTGTATGTGTGGTGTGTGTGTGGTGTGTGTATTCTGTGTGGTATGTGTGTGGTGTGCGTGTGGTGTGTGTATGTGTGTGTGGTGTGCGTGGTGCATGGTGTGTATGGTTGTGGTGTGTGTGGTGTATCTGGTGGGTGTGTATGTGTGGTGTGAGGTGTGTGTGTGTGTTGTGTGTGTGTGGTGTGCGTCATGTGTATGTGTATGTATTGTGTGCATATGTGTGGTATGTGCATATGTGTGTATGTGTGTGTGGTGTATGTGTTGTGTGTGTGGTGTGTGTATGTGTGTTGTATGTGCGTGTGTAGTTTCTGTGGTGTGTGGTGTGTGTGTTGTTTGTGTGTGGTGTGTTGTGTTTGTGTGGTTGTGGTGTGTGTGGTGCATGTGGTGTATGTGTATGTGTGTGTTGTGTTGTGTGTGGTGTATGTGTGTTGTGTGTGTGGTGAGTATATATGTGTGTGTGGTGTATGTGGTGTATGTGGTATGCGTGGTGTGTTATGTGTGGTGTGTGTCGTGTGCGTGTGGTGTGTTTGTGGTGTGTGGTGTTTGTATGTGTGTGTGGTATGTGTGTTTCTGGTGTGTATGTGTGTGTGGTGTTTGTAGTGTTTGGTGTGCTGTGTGCATTGTGTGTGGTGTGCGTATCGTGTGTGTGTGGTGTGTGTGTGTGGTATGTGTGTGGTATGTGTTGTCTGTGTATTGTGTGCATGTGTGATGTCTGTGGTGTGTGTGTGTGTGTGGTATGTGTTGTCTGTGGTGTGTGTGTGGTATGTGTTGTCTGTGTGGTGTGTGCATGTGTGGTGTCTATGGTGTATGTGTGTGGTGTGTATATATATGTGTGTGGTGTGTGTATGTTTGTGGTGTGTGGTGTGTGTGCACATACATATGCAGGTCAGAGGACAACCTGTGAGAGTCAGTTCTCATCCTCCACCTGTAAACCCAGGAAACTGAACTCACATCCTCAGCCTTGGTGGCAAGCATCCATTCACCAAACTGCTGGTCCCCACTGTGTGTTTAAGGGCAGATGTAGCAGTGGCCACAGTCAAACCATAGGTAAAAGGGCCAACTGGAGCAGGAAAACCAACCAAGCCCTGAGCACCCTAACTCTGAACCCAGAGCCAGTGAAAGAAACACACCCTGGATCTGAGACCTGAGCTAGGGAAAGAAACATCTTTATCCCTGAACCCAGAACTTTAGCCCTGACTCTGAAACCAGTGCCAAAGAAACACACTTTGAAGCCAGGCAGTGGTGGCACACGCCTTTAATCCCAGCACTAGGGAGGCAGAGACAGGTGGATATCTGTGAGTTTGAGGCCAGCCTGGTCTACAGAGCGAGTTCCAGGACAGACTCTAAAACTACAGTGAAACCCTATCTTAAAAAACAAAAAACAAACAAACAAAACAAACAAAAAAGGACACACACTTTGTCCCTAGAATTATAGCCTGTGAAAGAACTATGCCCTGGCCTTAAGATAGAGCCAACAGGCTAAAGGGAGCATTGAAAGAAACACAGTTTGGCCCTAAAATCACAGCCATCTCTGCACCTGACCAACTAAACTAACCAATCCCTGAACAAGAAAACTAACCAATGCCTCTTCTCCCTGGGAAAACTCCACCCCTAGGAAGCCCTATAGAAGCCCTCTGCCTGTTCAGTAGGAGGTGGCAGCGGCTCTCCTGGACTCCTCCTTCCCAAATAAATCTCTTTCTCAAGAGAGTCTTCATTCACCAGGAAACCTTGCTGAGATGCTCCCTTTTAGGGGTGGGCAAGGCTGAGCAGAACTGAACAGAAGAACCTTGTGGGACGCTCCCTTAGGGTGGTTAAGCAAGGCTGAACAAGAAAAGTAACTTTTCACTGGAGACTGAGGAGATCGCTACGTTTCTGCAGGGGCTTCCCCGTTAGCAGAGTATTAGCCAAAGAAGTAACACCTTAGGCTGAAGAAGCAGATAGCTCTGCTAGGACGTTCTCTAAAGCGAACAGAGCAGAACTCAGCTGTAGCCGCTCTCCAGCAGAGGAGCAGGGTTGCTATATCCCACCGCACCCCAACTTCAGGTAGCCTGGCTTCTGAACAAGTCAGGACACCTTCCCTCCAGGGCTGAACTGTCCTGTTGTGGCCCCAGCCTCAGAACTGTCCTGTTGTGGCTCTAAGTATAGCTTGACTTCCCGAGAGGTCAGGATACATCTTTGCAGCTCCAGAGCTGTAACATACTCCCCTACCCAAACCACTGGGATTCTACACAAGGCTGTGAGGACAGGCAGGGCACGCCTTGTGGGGCACCCACCTTCATCCGGAAGAACGTGATGCTGGTGAGGAGGTCCACCGTGGACTTGAGGTCCTGCAGCCGCTCGGGGCTGCTGGCTGGAAAGTTGTTCTGTTGGCATCAGGTGTGTGATGAGAGACCAGGGACAGTGGGACATGGTGACGGCCCCCAGTGTCAGCACACTGGGGCAGGGGATGTCCACATGGGGACACGGGAGCTTGTGCAGGCTGTGCTGGGTCCCCAGACCCTCTCCTCTGGGTGGCTGCCTCCCAGGGACACAAGTTTCAGGGGTGGAAGACTTGGGCAAAGAGCCTCTCACCCGGTACATGGACAGGTCGATCCTCAGGGAGTTGTGCAGCTGATCCAGAAGCTTCACAAAGCGCTCTTTCTAAGTGGAAGATGGAAGAGGCTGGAGGTGGGGCTGGGGGTCTCACTGAACATTGGTTGATAATCTGAGTGCATCACCACCCAGCCAAATCCCATTTCTTCTAGGTTGTTCTTTAAAGATTTATTTTGTATGTGAGTGTTCTATCTGCATGTATGCCTGCATGACAGAAGAGGGCATCAGCTCCCATCATATTTGGTTGTGAGTCATCATGTAGGTGCTGGGACGTGAACTCATGCCTCTAGAAGAGCACCCAGTGCTCTTAACTGCTGAATCATCTCTCCAGCCCCTCTTTCTAGTTTTTTGGCACAGGTTTCCTGTGTCCCAGGCTGACTTGGACTTGGAGCTCCTCCTGCCTCAGCCTCCTGAGAGCTGGGATGACAAACAGGTGTCACCATGCTTGCTTTGCCTGGTGCTGGGGATGGAGACCAGAGCCTCATCCACCCTAGGCAAGCACTGTATCCACGGAGCTGCCAGCGCTCTTCCCACTGCGCACAAGCACTCCACCCACTCCCAACGTCTGATTCCATTCTCACAGGCGAGCAAACTGAGGTTCTAAGGCAGATGAGCACTGGGGCAGAGGCACACAGGAAGTGTGTCCAGCCCTGCCCCTGAGACTGACCCCAAAGTTGGAGGCGGCGAAGCGGTCGGAGGCAGACACGTTGGTGGAGGCGGTGGTGTGTGCGTAGTAGGCATTGATGTTGGCAAGCAGGGTGCTCATGACAGCAGGTACCCCAGGGCACATGTACTTGGAGGAGAGGCAGGCAAAGTGGCTGGCGGGTGAAAGCGGGATGCACTGGGTCTGGGGACCAAGACTGTGTGGTCCCTAGAACTCCAAGACACCACCTAGGAGTCAGCCCCTCTTCCCACAGCTTCCCCTTGGCCTGGCTCTGCCCTTAGAGTCCAAGTAATATCTGTGCCCTTTCTTCCACATTTTTTAATTTAACTTTTGAGACAGGGTCTCATATATCCAGGCTGGTTTAAAACTCAATAGGCAGCCATGGATGACCCTGAGTTCCTGATCCTTCTGTTTCAGTCCCAAGAGCTGAAGCCTCAGGAATGGGTCATTTCCTGGCCCATCCCCATCGGCTGGCCTAGGGTACCACATCTCTCTACCTCTCACTGACTCCCTGGCCATATCTTCCAATAGTAGCATCTTGATAACTGCCAGAGATATGAGACACTTCCCCTCCCCAGGTCTCTAGTGTCACCCCAGCCCCAGGCACCCACCCACCCACTGTGTCCTCACGTCATGGCTTGGTAGATGGACTCCACACCATAGCGCATGGCAAACTCATCCACAATCTCCTGGGCTGTCTCATCATAGTAAACCTTCCAGGCGTCATCACCTTTGGCGTCAGGGATCTTCACCACACCATTGTTCTGCACATCCGTCACAAAGTGGAACAGGTTCTGCATCAGAGAGACAGGGTATCAGGAATGAGGAGGAGCCCAGAGGACAAATTCACTTAACCCATCTTCCAGTCACTCAACCATGTTCTGTCACCCATCCTCCTCCTCATCACCAGGTTTCACATTTACACCCATCTACTCACGCACCCATCTGCCCATCTATCCATCCATACCCCACCCATCATCCATCCATCCAGCCATCCGCCCACCTACCCACCCATCCATCCATGCCCCACCCATCCATCCATCCCCCATCCATCCATCCATCCATCCCCCACCCACCCATCCATCCATCCATCCATACCCCACCCATGATCCATCCATCCACCCATCCATCCATCCATCCATCCATCCCCCACCTATCCACCCATCCATCCATACCCTACCCATCCACCCATCCAGCCAGTCATTCGCCCACCCAATCTCTCTCCACCATCATCCACTTTTCCATATATCCAGCTACTCCCAAGTCCTCCCGAACACTCACCTTATTTCTAAAGAGCATCCAGCTCCACCCCCATCTACCCACACCCTCAGCCACACCCCAGTCATTCCCCGAGTCCATTGATCTCATTCTTCATTCCAATCATTGAGCAGCACCACCTGGGGACAGAGTACTCTCCAGAAGCCCAGGGGAGGGCTCATCTCTGGGGCCTGCGAGGAGTACAGCCATGAGAGTTGACCAGGAGGCCAGGCGGGGATCCCTGGATGGGGCTTGATGCTGACATAGGAGATTCTCAGGTGAAGGGAACCATGTGAGGCACTATCTCTGAGGTGCATAACTACAGTGTGTCTGGGAGGAAGGGTGGTAGGCATGGTGATGAAGGAGCCAACTGTATGTCTCTTGGCACTGAAGGATGGGGCTTACCTCATGCAGACAGGTGTACTGGACATGGTAGGGTGCCACCTTCTCCTCCCCTTTGATCTCCACACTGATGTGAAGTCGAATGGCTCCTGACACGGCCGACTTGTCTGTTCTCTTGTCTGTGGGTGGTAGGGGACATGAGAAGGTTCCAGGGCAACCTGGTCTGCAGCCTCCCTGACTGTTGAGGTCCCCTGAGCCTGCCCTCACTTACCCAGATTGTACCACACGTCCATCTCGCCACTGAGAGTCCGCACCTCGATGATTGTCTGCCCTAGGAAGTCATCCGACTCCCTCTTAAACCTCTGCTTCACGCGGGACTTGATGTCATCGTCTTCATCCCAGACCCGCACTTTGATCCGGTCAGAGGAGTTGTGACACTCACTGTGTGGGGAGGCAGATTGAAGGGCTAGCATCAGGCAGGTGCCCTGTGTCCCACTTCAGAGGCCCCTATGACTTGGCCCAGGAACGAGCCTAGTTTGGAGCAGGGGATCCAGCCAGTCACTCACAAGTGGAAATTCTCTTCCCACACCGGGTTGAGGTTCCCATAGATGGTTTTTGTCCTTTTCTTGGTCTTCCCAACCTGGACAGTGACATAGGGATCACTGGATCCTGTCTTGTCCTTGGCCTGCAAGCCCTGAGCACAGACCACTGAAAGACACAGCACACAAAGGTGCTTTCAAGAGGGGAACTTGCCAAGAACAGTCACTAGCACATGCCCAGGAGAGCTGTGACATGGGCCAGCCACAGAGACAGCCCAGCTAGTCTTGCTAGAGAGTTGCCACAGACCCGCAAGCTGATGTGTGCACCTAGCAACCCACCCATCCCTCTCTCCTGTCATTCATCCGCACGTTCAGTTCTGCATCTACCCAGCCTTCTCTCCACCACCCACCCACCATCAACCTACTCACACACCCGTTCATCCATCACCCCCTTCCTCTCATCCACCTACCCATCCATTGATAGATACATCTAGGCAAGCATGCACCCCTACCTACCCACCCACCCATTTATGAGCCATAGGTGGGGCCACTTTCGCATGAATATTAGAAGAGGCTTCCTTGAGGTTCTCAAGCTGGAGCCTTCCCTCTGTATTCTGCTTCCATGCAACCCTTGGTTACCTCTCCAGGGGCTGTCTGCGCACGCGCACCTGTGATGCTGATTTTGGCGGACCATTTGGACGTGCCGTCCAGCACACTCTGCTTGACAGCCTTCATCTGCTGTGTGTGGGCGCTCTTGGTGACGGCGAAGACCTCCTGGATCAGCTCGAAGATCTCAGGCTTGTTGCGCTCGCGGATCTTCATGCGGTCCTTCAGCACCATGATGATGTTCTGCGTGCGGTCTTCCGCACCATGCTTGGAGCTCTTCTCCGCCGCCCCTGTGGACGCAGATGCACCTGGCCTTGGTGTTCCACTATTCGCCTCCAACTCTCCATCCCAGGTCACCCCCCACGGGCCCTCCTTCTGGCTAAACCACGCCCTCTGAGGCTACTCTGACTTGGCCACTTACCGCCAAGTCTCCTGCCATCCTAGCGCCAATTCCCTTGAGTCTCCGCCCACCTCTAAGCCTCGCCCAAGACATCGCCCTGTGATACGCTCTATATTCCCTGCCCACTGAGTCTGGGGTCCTGACCTCACAGTGAGTCACACCTACACAGAGTCTCTGCCCGTGTCTGAGGCCAACTGAGGGCACACCCCTCTAAGATGCACCCCTCCAAGCCACACCCTACCCAAGCTGCGCTCCCTCCAAGTCCTCCCTCCCTCCCTCTACTGTCACTGACCCATCACCGCCTGAGCACTCACGCACAGCCTTCCTGTCAGGGGGGCAGCCTTCCTCTCAACGCCCCGCCTGTTAGATGGTGCACACTTTGCTGACCAGCCTTCAATTCCCTCACCCCTAAGACACAGTTATAGGGTAGATGTGCCTTTCTCAGCCAAAAGCCCCTGCGCAGACCAGCACCCCCTACTGCCTCAGCTCCTCTCCACTCCTGCAGCCTTAAGCCCCCTTCTTTTGTCCCAGCACATGAGTGGTTCTCAACCTTCCTAACACCGCGACACCCTTTAATACAGTTTCTCATGTTGTGGTGACCTCAACCATAAAATTATTTTGCTGCTGTTATGAGTCGTAATGTAAATATCTGATATCTGATACGCTAGTAACCCACAGGTTGAGAATCGCTTTGCATAAACCCTGGGAGCCCCTCTCCTAGCTTAAGTCCCGCCCACCAAACCACGCCCACTGACGCTAGCTCCTCATTCCAGTAGCATCCCAGTTTCATGATCTGCAGGACTCTAAACTGCCTGGCCTTGCCACGCCCTCGATTCGCCCACCGCAGCCTTTCAACTCCTCCTCAGCTCACACCGGGGCCTGACCCTTCCCTCTCCTCTGGGGCCCCTACCTGCCACTCAAGCAGCAACGGTCTGGTGGAGCCCGGCCCCGCCCTCCCGCCCCACGCTGCCCCGCCCCTCACGCTGCAGGCAGTCGGCGTTGAGCAGGTCCTGGCACTTCTCATGGCACTTAACGCCACACTCGGTGCAGCGCATGCCCTGCCGCGCGATGCCCCACAGTAGCCCCTCGCATTCGTAGCAGTAGGTGGGCGTGGTGGCCGTCCACACCTCGAAGTTGTGCGGCGTGGTGCAGGAGATGGGGTAGATTAAGGCTTGTAGGGTCTTCTTGTAAACGTGGTTTTTCTGCAGGGAACGAGGACCGCGTGGGGCTAGGGTGTCACACGCCAGTCCCACGCCCTGCTCCTCTATCGCCACAGGGGCACTCCCAGGGCCCACCCCACCCCCAACTCACCAGCTCCTCGTTGTTCAACGTGCTGGAAGCCAAGGCGGAGGTGATGCCTGCCTTCCGCGACTGGACCAGTGACTGTGGCAGGAAGGTCACCAGTGAGTGTGTGAATGCAATGCGGGTGGCACAAGTGAGGTTGCAGTGAAGGGGCGGGTGTCAGAGGGAATCCTGAGAAGTGAACTTCACACACCCAAAATGCGGGACTTGGGAGACACCAGCCTAGCGCTGAGCAAAACTCAGCTGGAGCATGAGAACACCTGCTCTCCCACCCGCGAGCCTTGTCTGGGGGAGGGGCATTGTCTGGGGAGAGACCCCAGCTCACCATCACTCACCATAGCCTGGGGTCCCGGATGCATGGGGATGGAAATCAGGCTACATTAGTCCCAAGGGCTGCCTGGGCAGTCCTTGGCCTCAGGGCCGCCAAAGGCAGTTGTACAGCTCGCACACTGCTCATAACAGTCCCACTCTGGGTGGGAGCACGGAGCTGCTCACCAGATCGCTCACGAGTGGAATGGGCTTCCGTTTCCGGATGTCCGGCATACTGTCAATGATGATGAGGCCACCACCTGGGCTGCAAGACACACAGGGAGAGTGAGCACCCAGGCCTGTGCTCCAGGCCTAACACCATTGCTGGGGAGTGCAGGCAGGACCCTTGACCTTCCCCTGGGCCGAGAGTTCAACTGCCTGGCAAATGAAGAAGCACTCAAGCCCACACCTAGGGGCGTGATTATTTGGACTGCCAGTTCTCATATGGGTAGGATGGCATAGACTGGCCTGCACCCTTACACAAAAAGATTAAACAGGCAGTAACTCAAAAGGCTAAGGCAGGAGGACTGCCTAGGAGGCACAGCGAGACCCCATTCAAATAATAATAGTTAGATATAGAGATCCTCCTGGAAATTGGAATCAGACAAGATGGCTGGGCAAAAGTTGGCATGGGGGTGGGGGTGAGGTGGGGGAAGGGGAGGGAGAAGGGAGAAGGGAAGGACTGGGGAGAGCTTGGGGGAGTGGGAGGGTTGAGATGGAGGAAAGGCAGATATAGGAGCAGGGAAGAAGATATCTTAACTAAGGGAACCATTTTAGGGCTGGCAAGAGACTTGGCTCTAGAGGGGATCCCAGGTGTCCACGGGGATGTCCCCAGCTAAGTCCTTGGGCAGCAGAGGAGAGGGCGCCTGATCTGGCCTTGTCCCATAGTCACACTGATGAATATCTCAAATATCACCATAGAACCTTTGTCCGGCGATGGATGGAGATAGAGACAGAGACCCACATCCACATCAGAGCAATGTACTGAGCTCCCAAGGTCCAGTTGAAGAGCAGAAGGAGGGAGAAGATGAGCAAGGAAGTCAGGACCACGAGGGGTTGGTCCACCCACTGAGACAGTGTGCCTGATCTAATGGGAGCTCACCAAATCCAGCTGGACTGGGATTGAACGAGCATGTGATCAAACCGGACTCCCTGAAGGTGGCTGCCAATGGGGGCTGACTGAGAAGCCATTGATAATGGCACTGGGACTTGTTTCTACTGCATGTACTGGCATTTTGGGACCCTAGTCTATTTGGATGCACACCTTCCTAGGCCTGGATGTAGGGGTGAGGGCCTTGGACTTCCCACAGGGCAGGGTACCCTGCCCTCTCTTAAGACTGGAGGGGGAGGGAGGAGGGTAAGTGGGGGAGCAGGAGGGGAATGGGAGGAGGGGAGGAAGTGGAAATTTTTGAATGGAAAAATAAATTTAAAAAAAGAGAAAAAATAATAATAGTTAGCTAGGTATAGTGACTCATGTCTTTAATCCCAGCACCCGGCAGACTGAGGCAGGTGGGTCTCTGTAAATTTGAGGCTAGCCTGGTTTACAGAGTGAGTTCAAGGACATCCAGCGCTGTTACACAGAGAAACCCTGTCTTGCAAAAACCAAAACCAAACAAACAAAAATTTCCCCATATTCAGGATGTTCTCTCCCTACTCACCCGCCTTTGAACCAGAGGGACTTGGACATCTCTCCTTCTCCTCGTGCCTGCAGGAAAGACAGACAGACACAGTGGTCAATGTGGTCACCCCTCTACTCCCAGGTCAAGCTGTACACCCCGTCTGTCTCCCACATGGGTGAGGAGTCAGGAAAGCCAGTTCTACATCTCTAGGATTTCTGGGCTCAAGCCTGTAAAGCAGGCTACAAGATACAGAGCACCTGTCAATCAGACAGCATCTGTCAGTCTTGAACTTGTGACATCATTTTCCCATAGAGTCTCGTTGGGCTCTTTTTTATTTTATTTTTTGACCAGGTTTTACTAGGTAGCCCCAGCTGACCTGGAACTGAAATCCCCCTGCCTCAGCCTCTCAAATGCTGGGATGACAGTCCTATGCCATCACATCCAGCTAAACATCTCTAATCTTTTGTAAATTATGTTTATTTTTATGTGTATGGATGTTTTGTCTGCATTTGTCTGTGCACCACATGTGTCTAGTGTCCACAGAGGCCAGAAGAGGATGTTGGGTCCCTTATAACTGGAACCATAGACAGATGCGAGCTTCCATGTGGTGCTGAGACTGGTGCCCAGGTCCTCTACCGTCAGTGCTCTTAACTGCTGAGCCATTTCTCCAGCTCTATTTTCTTACATTCTCTCTCTCTCTCTCTCTCTCTCATTTTTTGAGACAGGGTTTCTCTGTGTAACAGCCCTAACTATCTCTGGAACTTGCTCTGTAGATCAGGCTAGCCTCAAACTCAGAGATCCTCCTGCCTCTGCCTCCGTAGTGCTGGGATTAAAGGCGTGCGCCACCACCACCCGGCTCCATTCTCTTCTTAAATGGAGAAGAGACCTGGTTTGGAATATGTCTGCACTAGGATGATCTAATCATCTGGCTTCCTGACGCTCCAACCCAGTTTAGATGGGTGTGGAGCCAGGGGATCAGAACAGGGCCAGGGCCGGCAGAGTCCAGGCAATAGCCTTCCCAAAAGTCTGCTGTCAAGCAGGATGTGGTGGGTGGTGGGCATGATATTGTTGAGCACAGACGTGCTAGTGTGTGGTGATGAGGGTCTTGGTGGGCGTGGCCTCCATGGCAGGCATGGACAGGTGATGCATGGGTTGAGCCTATCACTCACCTCCTGCAGCTGCATCCGCACCTTGTTGAAAGCTCGCAGCCAGTTAGATTTGGCCCTGGACATGGCGTCTTGCCCTTCCTGGCCCTCTTCATCCTCTCGAGACCTGAAACTAAGCCAGGGAAGGCAGACAGAGGCTCAGAATGGCTCTATGGAGCCCTGGCCTCCTGCTCACACTCTGCCCACCCACTGGGCAGCCCTCCAGGGCCCACAGAGCTCTCTGCATCCTGGCCTGGCGAGTGCCCTGTACCTCAGACCTCCAGATACCTCTCTTCAACCTTGGGGGGCTCAGCTTCCTGTGTGCGTTCTGCTGCTGCCATCTCTTCAGGGGTGGCCGGCTTGGGGATGCCCTTGGCCACATCAGGGGCTTCTGTGGGCACAGCTGGGACCTTATCCTCCTTCTGAGGTGCGGATGGTGGGAAGCTAATGCGCTTGAACTCTTTGGGTTCAGCCACAGTAGTGTCTTCCTGCTGGGCATAGCTAGCCAGGTCATCGGGCACCTCCTCCTCCTCCTCTAACTCCTCCTCTAACTCCTCCTCTTCTTCCTCTTCCTCCTCCTCCTCGTCGGGCAGCTCCTCATCTTCCAAATCCTCCTCGCCCTGGTCCCAGCGGGGCGAGTCCTTGTGGTAGCTCACGGAGCTGTGGCAGGAGTGATAGGAATCGCGGTCCCTTTCGTCATCCAGCTCTGAGCCTTGTAGGCTGTGCTCATCGGGGCCAAAGTCCTCACTCAGCTGCGAACTGCCCTGGCTCAGCTCCCCAGAGGATGCATAGCGGCTGCTGCCTGTGGGGCTGCGGAAAAGCTGTCAGACCTCGGCCACACCGCCAACCCCACACACACACCATTCACCCAGGGTGTGCTCAACACAGCTAGAGTTCTTACTGGGTGCTCACTCCTGCTCAAGATCCGTGGGCCCCACACCAGCTCTGTGGTTAGCACTGACTGAATGCCTATGTGTGCCGCTGCTGGAACACGGTCCACACGCCCACTCATCGTGGGCTGAACGCCTACTGTGGGCTCATTATTTTCTGCCCCAGGAACACAGACACCCCCCCTTTGACCAACACATGTGTTTAGCGTGTATTAAGCATCTAGTGAGTGTATGTGTGTTACACCTGCTTGGCACGAGCTGAACACCTGTTGTACGCGTGCTGCTGGCTTGACTAGGACATGGACCCTTACTCTCCTGGCACAGATTCAGTCATTTCTACAGTCCCAGCCTCAGTGTGCACTCCCAGGTTATGTCTGGGAGGATCTAGGGCAAACATTAGGAGCTTATAATGGAAGAATGGACATGGCCAGAGTGTCCGAGGCTGGTCTCAGGAAACAGACGGATTCTGTCTGTTCCTGCTTCTAGAAAACCATCTAAACATCAGTAGCCTGTCCACAGCCAAGCGTAGGGGGTTCGTACACCCTGTTCCACTGCCCAACCCCCAGAGATGTGTGGGAGCTGATAGGGTGCTTGCTGATTGGCTGGTGAAGTGCCAGGTTAGCATGTGCAGTGGAGTACCTGTAATGCATGCCTGTAGTGCCTGGTTAGCATGCATAGTTAGCATGCATGAAATGTCTGGTTAGCATGAGCAAGGCCTTGGCTTCCATCCCTAGCATAATCCGCAAGTGGTACACGCCTGTTATTGCAGCATTTGGAGGCAAAGGCCAAGAGCTCATGTAGTCGGTGTTTTAAAAGGGGGCGTGCACACAGGACAAGAAGTGGCACCTAGTCCTTGTTTGGTTTTTCAAGATAGGATTTCTCTATGTAGCCCTGGCTGTCATGGAACTCAGAGATCCCTTCCTCTGCCTCCTAAATGGTGGGATTAAAGGCGTGTACCACCACTGTCCAACTTGTTTTGTTTTTTGAGACAGGGCTTCATGTAGCCCAGGCTAGCCCCCAACTCCCAATGTAATTAAAATAGCTGTGAACTCCTGATCCTCCTGCCTCCTCATCTTAAATAAAGGCTCTGGTGTTAAAGCACCAGGGACCAGTAAGATGGCTCAGTGAGTTCAGGTACTTGCCACCAAGCCTGGCAACCTGAGTTCAATGCCCGGGACCCACAAAGTAGCAGGAGAGAGTCAAAAAGTTGATGTCTGACACCCCACATACATACCTCATAATACATGCCCCTCCCACTAAACAAAAGAAACAAATATAAATCAAAACATTCTGTGAGATGGGTCCAACTTGACCCAGGCAGGCCCCGGGTGCACTCCCCAGCCCCCAGCCACCTGAGTGCCCGTGGCTCTGAGAACTCCTCATAACTGTGCATGGAGTCGCTGTAGGACTCCCGGGACCCCAGAGGGGGCGGTCGCACGGAGTACTGGTGCACAGAGGCATTGGGCTGCGATGTCGTGTAGTAGGGCGGTGGGATGCTGTTGCTCGTCTCACTCCGATAGTCGCTGTCCCGGTCATCCACTGCACTGTCCGGGTCCTCATCTGTGGGAGGAAGGAGGAGGCACAGTGGGGCTAAACCAACCTCCAGGCTGGGGCGTCTTCATCCTCTGCTACCCCACCCCGTGCAAGGGCTGTAGAGCAGGGAGGATGGACACCCAACTGTGTCATCTGGGAGGATTGGGGACTCAACTGTGTCATCTCAGAGGACTTGGGGACCCAACTGTGTCATCTCAGAGGACATGGCGACCCAACTGTGTCATCTCAGAGGACATGGGGACCCAACTGTGTCATCTCGAGGACATGGGGACCTAACTGTGTCATCTCAGAGGACATGGGGACCCAACTGTGTCATCTCAGAGGACATGGCGACCCAACTGTGTCATCTCAGAGGACATGGCGACCCAACTGTGTCATCTCAGAGGACAT
>PVIU01026171.1:0-22458 GCA_004026605.1 Ondatra zibethicus | reverse complement strand
TTGGGGGAGCATAGGAGTCAGTGTTGGGAGCACAGGAGTCAGTGTTGGGGATCACAGGAGTCAGTGTTGGGAGCACAGGAATCAATGTTGGGGGAACACAGGAGTCAGTGTTGGGGGGAAGCACAGGAGTCAGTGTTGGGGGAGCATAGGAATCAGTGTTGGGGGAGCACAGGAGTCAGTGTTGGGTGTTTTCTTCAGTCACTCTCTTAATTTTTGAGATAAGGTCTCAAATGAAGCTTGCCGAGATGGCCAATTGGCTTACCAGTGAGCTTCAGGAATCTAATGATGTCTACCTCCCCAGTGTTGACATTGTAGGCATGGGCCATTGTGCCTGTATCTCAGGCCTTTATGTTTTTGTGGCAAGCACTTTACTGATCAACCCATCACCCCAAACTCTTGTTTTTTATTTTGTTTTTTTGTGTTTTAGACAGAATCTGGCTATGTAGCTTAAGTTGGCAGGAGACTCATGATCCTCCTGCTTCAGCCTCCCATATGCTAGGATTACAGGTGTTGCTGCCGTACCCAGCAAAGTATTAGCCTTGTGTAAGGATATCGTCTACCGAGGCCCTTGGACTTCTCTTTAGCCTTACAATGTACAGAGTCACTAGCTGCCGCAAGAAGGACCTGAAACTGAGCAAAGCTCCTTGCATTCTAAGAGCAGGTAGGATTGATTATGGAACAAGTTGCTTGACGTCACTCACATGCTTATTGTGCTGACTCCCAGAATTGGGAGGTGATTGGAGTTCTTCCCAGTGGGTATTTTCATTCGACTTAAACTAACCATCCCTTCATATCAGTTCTCTGGGATTTACCGTTGGAAGTGCTCTGGGATGTACCGGCTGCTCTGCTTCTTTGCAGCTCTGGGTTTACTAGTTTCTCTGTACATGGAGCTTCAGTGGAATCTCAGATTAATGATGAAAGAAACTTTTGAGCATTTTGAGGTCACATAATGGCTCAGTTAGCTGAAACAGGGTGCAGCTGTTGGTCAGGGGAAAATAAACCTACCAAGGATCCAGCAGAATACTGGATTCAGCGATAAAAGAGGGTGAGAAACAACATTACTATTGATTAGTTGGGGTGGCTGCTGAAAGAAGCCCGTAATGAGGTTTAGAAGGTGAAGCAAGTTGTATTGAATTGTCCTGACTCCCATTTGCCTGCTGTCTTTGGAGAATGTGCTGCAGGTTCTCTAGGTTTCAGAGGCCTAAAGTGAGATGGGAGTGCTGAGCAAGGAGGAGCCCAGAGGCTCTCTTTGCATCCTCTCCTCTTACATGTGAGGAGGCTGGAGCCCTGGTGGGAAAGTACCTTGCCTCAGGACCCAACTACTGGCTGACAGGATGAGCTGGAGCAGAGCTTTGTCCATGATCATGCATCTTGTCCTTTTCCATCACTTTAATAGAGATCTTTCTAAACACAAACAAGCATATATGTTCTCATCTTTTCCAGTAGGCTGCACTGTGCACTCAGGGCCATCATCATGTGTGAATGCTAACTGTGCATGCAGGTTTTCTCCTGGCCTGTGTAGAGCTTTTACTGCTGCATGGTGACATGGAGGGGGTTTGGGATCTTGTGCCCACTTTTCATAGTTGTTCATTCTTCTCCTTGAGCCTGCTGTCATTCCTTAGTGTTAGTGTATAATAGATTTCTATCTAACCTCTGAGGCCTTTTGCTGCTTTCTTTTAAAAAGATTTTTTTAATTTATTTTTTTTAAACTTTTTGGATTTATTTATTTATTATGTGTACAACATTCCTTCCATGTGTGCCCGCATGCCAGAAGGGAGCGCCAGGTCTCATTATAGATGGCTGTGAGCCACCATGTGGTTGCTGGGAATTGAACTCAGGACCTCTGGAAGAGCAGTCAGTGCTCTTAACCACTGAGCCATCTCTCCAGCCCCTTGCTGCTTTCTTTTAATGATGTCACAGAAAACTGTGGTTGTTAGATGAAGTTTATTATTCTTGGTAGAACTCTTCTATAAGACGTTGGGGTCTGTAAGATTCTAGAAATTATTCATGACTAGTTTTTGTTTCTTTAGGGCATTTTCTTTTTGCCCGCCACTGACATCTTGGGTGCTAGAGAAAGTCTGATCAACAGGGCTTTCTCTGACTGCTTCTTGCCTTTTTGGAGGAGTTGTATTCATTTAGTTCTCCAACTGTTGTGGTTATCTTTTCTTTAAAGTTATTATTATGTGTATGAGTGTTTTGTGTACACCTATGTCTGTACACTACATGTGTGCCTGGTGTTGCTGGAGGTCAGAAGAGGGCATCAGATCTTCTAGAATTGGAGTTGTAGATAGTTTTGAGCTGCTGTGTGACTGCACCCAGGTCCTCCTTGGTGCTCTTAATCTCCGAGCCATTGCTCTAACCCCAGTTGCCTTTTAGTCAATGTACACATCCAGATTCACACAACCAGAACCCTGTGCCACCTAGATCGAAGCAGATGTCAGAGACCCAGAATGCCTGTTTCTGGCCTGTTTGTGCCTTTCTTATACTTGTGGCTCTCTGGCGTCCCTCCTCCTCCCCTTTGCACTCCTGTATACACAACATCTTTTTCAGATGTGGTCTGCACATGCGCTGTTTGTCTCTCAGCATCAAGAGCTATGTATGAATGGACCTGGGCCACCTCAGATGTTATATTCTTCTCTGTCTGGACCTTCAAGATTCATGTTTTGGTCATAGCCCATCGGTGGTCACCATGTCCAGCCCACCTTCCATGAGAGGATGGTTTGGGTAAATCCCACAGGAAGCCCACAGTTCTTCCAGTTCTTAGGCAGTCTACAAGATCTCCATCTTGATTCTGTCTTCCTTTGTTATTGTTTCCTAGTCATTGACTAGGGCTTGGCAAGGAGAGAGGGTGTTGCTTACTGTTGTTTCCAGAGCACCTTGGCATATGCTTAGAGTCAGGCTGTGAGCCAATCCAGATTTTCAGGGGTTAGTAAATTTTATGTGGATTAGTGCTCCATATTGAGCCTTTGCTCTTTAATTGTTCGACACGTTTATTAAATGCCAACTACGTGTAAAGTATTACACTAGACGCTGGTCAAAGCCCCCTGCCTGTGCTGTGCTTTCATCCAGGAAGGCGAGACAGACGTGAAGTCAGAAGTGAATAAGAGAATGCAAACAGATGTACTGGATGGAAGATGATCCAGATGTGTTGTAAAGAGAAAACATGACGGGCTGGGAGATGACTTGAAGGTTAAGTGAATTGTCTGCTTCTTCCAGAGGTCCTGAGTTCAATTCCCAGCAATCACATGGTGGCTCACAACCACCTGTAATGAGATCTGGTGCCCTCTCCTGGCCTGCAGGGACTTATGCAGGCAGAACACTATATACATAATAAACAAACAATAAAAAAAGTTATATAAAAAAAGAGAAAACATGATCAATGTAACTGTAGCAGTGACTGTTATTTACTTGAGAAGGTTCTAGAGGCCTCTTGAGGAGATGGCATTTCAGTTGAGAACTAAATGATCAGACAGTCAACCCCATGGAGAATTGCATGAGTAGCTGTGTAGGCTGAGGGAACAACCGACACAGAGGCCCCAAGGTGGGAGCAGGCTTGTCTCGTTTGCGTGAGATGAGGACTGAGGTCAGCCTGGAGGAGGGGAGAAACCCAACGCTGTGATTTTCTTCTCAGTGGAGTGGGAAGTCATTAGGGCTCTTACGCTGAGGAGCAACATAGTCTGGTTTGGTCACAAGGCCATAGAGGGTCAGTCTGGTCAGCATGGCTGTCGATGGAGTACAGAATCCAACTTCGTGTTGAGGCCACAGCTGATGCCGTGTTCTCCCTTAGATAATTGCTTTCCTGCCTCTGTTGTTTCCGGCACATTTCATCTGTGTTGTGACCTAATCAAGAAGCAGCTCTCTCCTAGTGCCAAGGTTGGCACCGAGAGTATGGGCAGAGGGCCTTTTATTGAGGAGTCCCTTGGCCTGAGAGAATGAAGAAAGCATTCCTGGCAGGCCCCAAAACCGTCCAGCTGACCCATAGCACCTGTGCTTTGCGGGAAGCATTGGAACTGTGAACCCCGCACTCCTGCAGAACAGCTGCAGATGGCTGGGGCCGCTGATTAAATGTCGCTGCTGATCTGCCCAGATCTGCTGTCATCCCCTCCAAGCCCGCTTTCACGCTGCAGTGGGTAATTAGGGGCACGGCCATTTATAGGACTCCCAGCACATCATTTGCAGCTGGCTTAGGGGGAACATTTCAGTTTCTGCCAGTTGTATAAGTGACTGCAGTGAGCAGTGTCCACACATGGCTACTTCTTGTTTTCAAAATTTACAAAAAAAAAAAACCAGAAAACAACTTAAAAGGACCCGTCCCTAACGAAAGGGAATAATTTCCTTCCTCTGCTGCCTTCGCTGTTCCCTGTGGGAACTCCGCCATCAGACTTGTCAGGGTTGCTTGGCAGGGACTTTTCCCCCTGAGTTAGCACAGCGATCTGAATGAGCAGAGATAACGCAAATTAGCGAGGATGTAAGCCTATCTGCAGAGGAGCAGATTTCCTTCTGACCAGAGGTGCTGTTGCCCGGGCGCCACCCCGATTCTCCATGCTTCTCAGTCCTGATGAGAAGTGAGAAGAACTGCTTCAGCACCACCGAGGCGGGCAGCTCCACAGGCAGCGGAGTTTGAGAGGGCCTCAGGCTGCTCGGCTTGCCTGGTGAATGAAGTTCGGGGTCTTACCTTGCCAGCTTTTCACCGGGCCTCTATGTCTCCCCCAGCATAACAAACTGGAGAGCCAGAATTCATGGTTCACCTACATTTTTCTTCTGTTAGATTTCTTCCATCCTCTCAGATCTGGCAAGGACACAGAAGGCTCAGAGGGGAAGGAGAGATGGCATCTGCCTCTGGCTGACATGACTTGTGCCATGGTCGCGTGGGGATTCCATAATGAAGATTGCAAATCACTTTCCATCCTCTTGGAGCCTGCCCCATAATTAGAAGATTAAACATTTTGTTTAAATTAGTAATTTTCCCCTCCCTCCTCCGAGGGCTTGGAGCCACCCTTCCAGCAGTGCGGAGACTGGTTAGCTGCCTAGCACTGGGCTTTGTGTTGTAGCAGTGATTGTCAGCAGAAGGCTGAGGGAGTCTTATTTTAATTAAAAAGGCAATTTTTTCCCCCTTGCTTCACCTTGTGTGGAGCAGAGGCCCTTCTCCCCACGTGAACTTCGTGATGGCTGAGTGTGGTGAATGTGATTCTTCTCAGGAGTGTGACCTTGAGCCCGGCTGGGTAACATGGCCAGCGGATGTGCAGCTGGGCCTGAGGTCTCACCTCTGCAGCAGTGGCAGCTTGCCCTTCAGTTGGCAGCTTGTCTTTGTGTTTATGGTAGAAGAGGGTCACTTACAGGGATGATGACAAGCAGCCCAAAGAGCAGCACAGATGTCACCAGCCCAAAAACCAAACAGGCCTGTGACTTGATGTTGAGGCCCACTGAGAGCCAGGCTCTGGGCTGTTCGGTGGGTGCATGCCATCTCCTCTCTACTTGCAGATGAGGAAGGGAGGCTCACAGACCTTCTGCATGAGACACCCAGCGAGTAGATGGTCGAATTCTTTCTAGAAGAAGATTCCCATGAATAAAGGCAGCTTACAATGAAGACTTGTGTAGAATGGAGAGACACAGGCCCACTGCTTGGCCTTGTACTCTCTTTCTGGCATAGGTTTCATTTTTGCAGAGGAATCGCCTATTTACGTATAAATGCCCTTCACAGTGCCTTGAGTCCCTCAAGGACTGGCCAGATCAGAGCCGGCCATAGGATTAACTGCTCAGTGGATGCCCTTGACTAAAGGATGGGATAAGCGGTAGGAGGGTGGGTCGATGAAGTGGCCATCCAGAATTAGTGACTAAATTGGGGCGTCTCTTATGTATCTTTCTCATCGTGGCTTACCATTTTTCCAGTTCTCCTGCCTCAGTCTCCTTACTGCTGGGATTATAGGTGTGAGGTGCTATAGGAGACATGTGTATAATAGATATGTGTGCCCATGTAGAGACCAGAGAAAGACATTGGGTATCCTGTTCAGTCACTCCCTCTTACTCCTTTGAGACAGTGTCTCCCACTGAATATGGAGCTAGGCAGGTGGTCAGCAAATCCCAGTGATCTTCCTGTGTCCATCCCCCACAACATTGGTGCTAACGTACACCTGTGACCATAGCTGGCTTTTTATGCGAGTGCTATTTGGACTCAGGTCCTCTACCCACTGAGTCATCTTTCCAGCCTTTGTTTTTGTTCTTAAATGTTTGTTTCACTTATTTATTTGGTGCTGGGGGTTGAAGTCAGGGCCTCACGTATGCTAGGTGGGCCCTTCACTGTTGAGCTAACTCCCAGCCCCTTGCTTTTTCTTTCTTGATGAAGTGTAGATTAAGCTGTGTTTGTGACTGATCTTGGCCTTACCCATAGGAAACTTGCCTTAAATAATAGCAGATGGTCTCCACAAAAGCCCAATTTCATTCCTCTAGTAACCCAAGAGTTGATTGACATTTCTCTTAAAGACTGGGGCTGCCTCTGACCCTAAAGCAAGAGATCGATTGATTCATTTATTTGCCAGAGATTTACTGTAAGTCCACTGTGGGCCATAATTGCTGTTTTCTCTGCACCCAGCCTTATAGGCAAGAAATGAGACTGCACAAAACACAAGGAGATTGGTTTTTATTTTGTGTTGATTGACTCGAGAATATCTATTTCAATTAAGTATATATATGCACACACATACATACACTATATGTATACAATACACACACGTAGTGTGTTTGTGTGTATTTGTTGAGTACTTTTTGGGGGTTTGGCTTTTCCACATAATATCTCAAAACATTAAGGGGACTTTTTTCCAAGATTTATGATTTGTCCAAGGTCACCAGAGTCCATTCTCTCCTCCTTTTGTGTCTCCTGTTCATAGAGTAGTTTAGCATCAATTTCTTGGGTGTTTTGTGTTTCAGACAGGCTTAGGATGCACATGTCTAATCATTGCTGTCAGCTCGTCTTAAGTGTAAGGAGCTCCAGGAACAGATGTACAGCAAGCACAGGAACCAGGCCAGGCGAGCCCGCTCTGTCACGTGATGTCATGGCGCCATCAGGCTTCGCCTGCTTGACCTGATCGAATCTATCACCACCCTCTTCTAGCGCTGGCTTTGGGAGTTTGCTGAGGTGTCTCCTACATACCCACTTCTTCATTAGGGAATATTACCTCCAGGAATTTTTCCTCTCCAAAAGGCTTTCGGGGTCAGAAAGAAAAGTGACCCATTTCTGACCCAGAACAGCTTGCAGTTAGTGGTGACTGTAGTTTGAGTGGTCACTTGGTAAAAAAGTTGTAGGAAGAATTTTCTGGGTTCTTTGGACCCCACAATTCTGGGATCTTTGTGCTGCTGGGGTTTTTTTGTTTGTTTGTTTTTGTTTTTGCTTTTGTGAAATTTAAGGCTTAGCGTGGCTTACAGTGTATTTTTTTTGTTTGTTTTTTTGTTTTGTTTTGTTTTTCAAGACAGGGTTTTGAACTGACAGAGATCAGCCTACCTCTGCCTTGGGTTTAAAGGCGTGCGCCACACCGCTTTGTTTTAAGAGGTGGCTAGCTTCTATGTTTTCAGGCTGTTTGAGGCAGTACGCCTTTGGTGTTGGATGTTTACTGGAACCCTCGAATTTCTGAGTAATTCCAGTCTGAGACAAGTGAGTAGAATTGATGTCGGGCTGCCTTAACACAGGTGTTATAAACAAGATTAAGAGGTTGTTGAAAAGATATCAGCGGAGCTCTGGGGCTGGCTTTCTGAAGTCATTCTAAAGTGACAGCTAATGGGTAGTTTGCCTGATGGCTCTCTCTGAGCTGGCTGTAACTGACTGGAGATTCACCCACAGAGGAAACCTGCTTATGAACGTTTGCTGTTCTTTATCATGAAGTCAAGCCTGAAACAGAAATGCTGTCTTTGCGCCATGGTGTTGCCTTTGCTCTGTTTGATTCCATTTTTTTTCTTTTATTGTTCTTTGCTTTGTTTTGTGGGTTTTTTTTTTTATTGTTTTTGAGGTAGTCAGTTTTAAATTTGATGTCCTAAACCTGCTAAGGTAGTTCAAAACAATTGTTTTACTCCACTGTGTATTTTTGGAAGACATTTATGTATCTGTTCTCAACCTCAGTGGAGTCCTGTCTGTGAGGAATGTGTGTGCCTCTCTTATCTACCAGGTGCTTCTGCGGACCTTCAAATGCTCCTGAAGTCAGTAGCTGCTAGTCTCCGGTTACTTTGAAATCTGTTTTGTAGCCTTCTGGAGAAAGTGTGGGGGGAGATGAGGCTTGCACAGAGGATTTGCAAGTAGCCAAGACCATCGGCCCTCCCACTTGTCTTCTGAAATGTGACTTGGTGCTCATGTGCTTTCCTTTAGTAGAGAACGTTTTTTTGGACACTGGATGGCCTGTCTCGAATCACTCCTTCACCAGTCTTCTTTTTGGTGGGAGTGGAGGTACTTTGCTAACTTCAGTAGCTTGTAGACTATAAAATAGTAAAACCTTTGAGTTACGGAGAATAAAGAGCATCTTAGACCACAGCAGACATGAAGCCATCCTTTTTCATCATACGTGATGGACTCATCAACAGGCGTGCATGCAGGCCAGAGCAGTGATACTTCATCCAAACTAAGAGGTAAACCAGCAGCACGCTACCCCTGCAGTGTTGTCCCTCTGGGAAATGACCATCTGACTCCTGCTTCCTTAGAAGTGGGACTGCTAGTGTGAGACAGCTAATGAGGAAGCGTCAGCAAATGTAAAAAGTGGTTAGATCCCCACTCCCAGTCCGCATTCATTCTCCCTTCTCGTCTTCTGTGAGTGTCCTTACTTCCTGTCTGTCCTTCTGGAAATATGTACCCCTCCCCCCAGCCGCCCCTTCTGTGTGAAGAAGAATGCAGCTCTTAGTCTTAGCAGTGATCTTAGAGGCAACTTGAAGATCTCTTTGCCCTACTTTTGTTAATGAATCATCTGTTGCTAGAGCAATGGTCTGGTGCCTGGAGACTTCTCTGTCAGCTCAATTGCTTGTGATAGGTGTGGCTAACATTCAGAGCCTCTGTGTGGCCCACTCGTGCCAATGCGTTATGCTCCAACCCCTCATCCTAATAAGCATTTGTGTATCTGAGCTGTGGTTTAAAACAGTTAATGGTTTCATGAGACAAGGTCTTGTGATGTAGCCCAGGCTGGCCTCAGACTTGTGATCTTCCTGCCTTCGCCTCCCAAGTGCTGAACTTACAGATGTGCCATCACACCTGTCTCATAATTTTCAGGAGTTTGGTAGTTAATGTTTAAAACTTCAGAGTGGTCTGGTGTAGGAGGTAACTGGAGGCTCAGTGTGAGTTCCCCTCCCAGTGATCTTGGGAAATTTTTACTGTGATCCCCACAGAGGCAGTTGACATTTTGGGAATCAGAATTCCCATAGGCAGTGCTCTCCTGGCTAAGAGAGTGGCAGACATGATATGCGTGTGGAGTAGAGGGTCACCTCTGGGGCAATGACACAGAAGGCACTCTGGAGGCTGTACTGCTCAGGAGGCTGTTGGGCTCACGTCCTTATTCTGTGCTGAGTTGAGTTTATTCATCTGTAAGTGATAGGCAGAGCTAATTGTCCGAGTTTTCCTGTGTTTACCCTCTGAATATCGCTTGGTACTAAGTGATAAATGTACTAAGCTTTGTATACAGTGTATCTTAGGATGGCACCATGTAACTAAATACAGGAGCATGGAGAGATGGAATCTCTGCTGCGGTCTCCTGAAGGCCAAAGAACTTTGAGAATTTGTATATTTGTATTAATAATAAGTTACCAGTTCTGGCAGTGTGGCTGGTTCCTTGGTATCTTTGTTCTCTCACGTTTAGTTGTGACTTGGTTCTTGGTTTTCGATGTCTCCCATAGTCCTATTGTTTCCAGTGTTCACATTAGCCATAGCACCAACCAGAAGACTCACTATCCTCTTTGTGTTTCTCACAAGATCTCAGGCATCTGGAAGACAGTGCCCTTCTGTGTTTCTTTTGTGTTTTAAACCTTGTGTTTCTAGCATGGGGTTTTGCGAGTGTGTGCAAGTCCTGTGAGTTTGCTGAGGTGGATGTTGGTGTCTGTGTCCTTTATTTGTCTGCCCATCATGTTCATGACAACCTATGTATTCAGTACTCACTTATTTATTAAATGTAACAATCTTAAAAATGTTAAGGGGGGAAAAAGCTGGGTAGTGGTGATGCATGCTTTTAATCCCAGGACTCGGAAGGCACCGGCAGGCGGATCTCTGAATTCCAGGTCAGCCTGGTCTACAGAGCTAGTTCCAGGACAGCCAAGATCACACAAAGAAACCCTGTCTTGGGTGGGGAGATTAGAAAATAAATCTGAAACAAAATGAAATATAATCTGTGATCTGTAGAGGTCTTCTGATTCCACCCTGTAATCATGGCTGGTGTTTGTGCCACTTCTCAAATTTCATCAGGAGGATGGATAAAACTTTTTTTTTTTAATTTAAAAGAGTTGTGGCAAATTATTTTGAAAAGCAGCCAGAAAGAAAGATAGTTTTCATTTTAAATTGTGTAAGTCTCAGATAGTGAGTGCCAGAATTTCAGAACATAGAGGGCCTGCTGGGGTGGTGGATGGGGTAGGGGGCAGAACTATTGACAGAATCAGATATCAGGCTCCTTGGACACTTTTGGTGGTGCTTGGACACCTTATCTTTTGTCTTCACCTTAGCAGTATGTGTGTGCTAAAGCCAAAACCTGTGTCAATTATTGGGCAGCATGGATCAGGTACCTACCAGGACCAAGCACTCTTGGGTGCTGAGCAGGAGTCAGATCCCAGGGTTCCTCTTCTTTAGGACCTAGCTCATGGTTTAATGGAGGGATGGAAGGGTGTGTCTGTGTGTGTGTGTGTGAGAGAGAGAGAGAGAGAGAGAGAGAGAGAGGCAGGCATGTGTGGAAGCAGACAGAGGTGAGAGAGAGACAGAGAGACAGAGACAGAGACGGAGAGAGGCAGGCATGTGTGGAAGCAGACAGAGGTCTGACCCACCAGTAAGAGAGCTAAGGAGTCTTACTAGAGGGAACATTGGGAGCATTGCCATGAACTTTAGGGTGGGGCCCCCGGCTGAGTGCAGGGTCTCTTGGTGACCTGCCATTCCTGGTAGCATTGATCATTGATGCATCTTCCCAGTCCAAGAAGGCATCACTTAGTGGCTGAGGAGGGTGTTACTTCTGCTCAGACCCCAATGCCTTTCTTGGGTCCCTTGCTGGAGTTTCCAGGCCCTCTCTATTCCACAACTAAGCTCTCTGGCTTGTGAGCCTCTTTTCAGGCCCAGTGGTTTATTTACTCAGTGCCATGCAGCTGAGTTTGATGCTCAGTTTCAGTTTTGTTGTTGTTTTCTCATTTGTTTTGGTTTTTGAGCCAGGGTCTTTATTCTTACAGCTCAGGCTGGCCTGAAACTTACAGTGATTAATTCTCCTGCCTCAGCCTTCCAAGTGCTAGTATTGCAGACATGTGCCACCATGCTCAGCTGGTTCAATGCTGAGTTTTAAAAAGTGTGCCCTTAACATGCATCAGCTTAGCCAAACCACTGAAGTTGGTCATAAAGTTGACTTGTTGAGCTTGAGGTTTGCTAGGTCCTTCAGCTATTTTCTGAGTGAAGTAGTTTGCTCATTTCCCCTGGAAGCCACTTTATGTGTATTTGCCATTTTGTGCTTCAGCAGACAACTGTGCTTGGATCTGCCATTGTAGAGTCACCTGAGTGTGCTGCACACCCACCTGTCTCCCTCTGTGCTCTTGAGTGAGTTAATGAAAGATCTTGTTGATCCTAGCTCCACAAACGTTTATTGCAAACTCTTGATCTTATTCAGCAGTAACAGTACCAAGAGACCACAGCAAATGCCAGCCTCCTCTGCTAGCTTTCAGTGGTCTTCCCCTTTCCCCTAAATTACGTGTATAACTATGCCATTTTTTCAAATTAAATTCAGATCTTTCATTTCGTGTCCTTTTATTGTTTTGTTTTGTTTTTGTTTTTTGAGACAGGGTTTCTCTGTAGCTTTGGAGCCTGTCCTGGAACTAGCTCTTGTAGACCAGGCTGGTCTCAAATTCACAGAGATCCGCCTGCCTCTGCCTCCCGAGTGCTGGGATTAAAGGCGTGCTCCACCACCACCTGGCTTTCATTTCATGTCCTTAATGATGTCCTCTGGCCCTGCCTGGCAGTTTCCTGCATGACTACTACCGCATTAACTGTTTTCTTGTTGTGTGTGTGCTCCAGTGAACATTGTGTAGCCGTCTCCGTGGATGTGAGAATTTCCCCAGTGTGTGTGCATGCACTGGAATAGTTGCAGAATGTAGTGTCGTCAGCATCATCATTTAGCTCTGCCCTCACGATGCCCCATAAGCGAGTGTCAGCGGTGTCCCGCTGCCTTCTCACAACGCTTACCCTGCCGGGTCTAAGTGTTGTCAATCTGATATGCCGCAGTTTCCCTAATCTCGCATGAAGTTGACCCACTTTATAAGCAGATTGGCCACTCAGTGTTTTTCCTTTTGTGATCATCTGCTCATATTCTGTCTTATTTTATATAATCTTACGGTATCCTCTGTCTTCCTAACGGCAACTCTGAGGGTGCAGAGCAAAGGCAGAATATTCTTATAATGTAGCACTAATATGTCAGGTGACTCACCTGAGGCCATGTGACTCTATAATGATTCACTGGAACCTAGACTGCTCTGATCATTGGTCCTCTGCTGTTTGTACAGTACTGTGGTAGGTCTTGTAGTTATTGCTGTTCTGTTGTTATTGTTGAGGGTTGCTGTTGAATATTTCCTGCCGCTCCTAATAGAGTGATGTTGAAGTTCTATTAGCTCAGTAAATACTTGTGGAGTGAATGAATGAGTGATGATGGTTTTGGTGTAGCTGACAAAACATATTCATAATAAGTCTGCTAAAATGGAGATGTTTTACCTTGCAGTGGCTTTACAAGGATCTGCCAATGTTAGTGTTGATAAAGAAACCAAATCAGTATTCAGCTTTCTGATGTAGCTGCAGAATTAATCAGAGAAGATGTCAAAGTAAATCATGGACATTAAAGTATACTTTGTGTTTCTAGAAAGAAACCTAGATAGCCTTTGGAGGGAAGATGAATATATATTCAGGCTTTAACAAGGAATAAAAGTTTTGGGGGGGAGGAAAATTAGATTAAGTACAGTCTTCATGACTAGTGATCTGAATCATAAATCACATCTGCCTTGCCTGTCAGCCAATCAGATTGCAGATCATAAGGGGGACTGTTGGTAACTTTGATTTTTGGCCTTTTTTTTTTTTAAATCGAAGACTTTACTTTTAATTTTTAAATCTGGCATCCAGTGTAATGGGTTTCATTATGGTCGTTCATCCCCATTTGTCACTGTGCCCTGTTTGCTGTCCCCACCCCAGGCTCCCTCCAGCTGATTGCCTTTCTTTCTTCACAGTCCAGTCCTCTTGCTTTCCGTCACAAGTATTTTGTTACTCTCCCATTATTTTCTCCTTCCTCTCTCCTCACAGTTCCCTGTTTGCTTCATCACACACACACACACACACACACACACACACACACACACACACACACACACACATCTGGACTTCAGGGGAGAGAAAATAGGGTGTCTTTCTGAGTCTGACCAATTTTGTTTAACATAATGATCTCCAGTGGCATCCGTTGTAGCAAAGGATGTAATTTCATTTTTCTTTATGGCAGAATAAAAGCTCCATTGTGCGTATGTGTAACATTTTCTTTATGCAGTCGTGTGTTGATAGACATCTAGATTGCTTCCATTTCCTGGCTATTGAGAACAGAGCAGCAGGAAACATGGGTGTGCTGTGAGTATCTCTGTGGCAGGATTATAAGGGTTTCTGGGGAAATACCCAGGAGTGGTATAGATGGGTCATATGGTAGTTCTAGCTTTAGTATTTTGGGGGGCACTTCCACACTGATCTCCATAATGGCTAAAGCAGCTTACATTTCTACCAGCAATGAATAAGGGTTCTTCTTTTCCCACTTTGTTGCCAGCTATTATTGTCATTTGTATGTGACAGCCATTCTGATGGAGGAGGAAGGGGATCTCAAAGCAGTTTGATTTCCATTGTTCTGTTGACTAAGGACATTGAACACTTTTTCAGGTATTTTGTTGGCCATTTGTAGTTGTTCTTTTGAGAACTGGCTTTTCAGTTGATTAGCTTATTCACTGACTGGATAATTTTTTGGTGTATAATTTTTGTAGTTCATTATATATTCCATATAAAGTATATAGTTAGCAAACGTTTTCCCCATACTGTAAGCTGTCTCTCGGTGTGGTATTTATTTCCCTTGCTGCTCAGAAGCTGTGTAATTTCCTGTCATCTCAGTCTTAGTTGTGTCCCAAAGGCTCTGCAAGTTGTGTTTTTGTTTTTATTTGATGCTAGGAATTGTGTGTGTGTGTGTAGAGATTGGAGGCCAATGTCAGGTGTCTTTCTGCTTTATTTTGAGATAGGGTCTGTCCTCAAACCTGGAGCTCACTGATTCAGTTTTGACTGGCTGGCTCGTGTGCTCCAGGAATCCATCTTTCTCTGTCCCTAACACTGGGATTACAGGTATACACTTGACCTTTTTTTACATCGGTTCTAGGGATCTGAACTTGGCTCCTCATGCCTATGTGGCAAGCACTTCCTGATTGAGCCATTTCTCTAGCCCCACCTCAAGAAGTCATTTCTTTCCTCATTTCTCAGTGACCTATAGTCATTCAAGAGTGTATTCTTTAGTCTCCAAATATTTGTGTCCTTTCTATAGTTAATGTTTTTATTGATTTTTTTTATTTCATTATGATCTAATAGAATATAAGAAGTTATCACTTTTCTTTTTTGTTTGTTAGAATTGTTTGAGGCCTAGGATACAGGCCTCAAGGGAATGTGCCATGTGCTGCTCAGAGGAATGTGGATTCCATTTCTGTTGGGTCTAATAGTCTGTGGGTCCACCTGATTTGCACCTGCAGTGTAGTTTAGTTCTGATGTTTCTTTGTTGCTTTATTTTCGGTGACTTATCTGAAGATGATAGTAGAGCTGGGGGGATGGCTCAGCAAGCAAAGGTGCTTGTCAGCAAGCCTGATAGCCTGAATTTAATCTCTGGAACCCATATGGGGAAGGGAAGAACTGACTCCCACACGCTGTCCTCTGACCTCCACACATACTCACGCCCCCACAAATGATAAATAAAAATATGATAAAGATGAGAGTGGAGTATTGAAGTTATCCACTGTTATATCAGGGTCAATATAGCCTTTTGTGCTCATTCATATTTGTTTGGTGAAATTGGGAGCCTCGGTGTTCTGTGAATGTATGCCTATAATTGTTATAGATGTTTTATTATTATTATTATTTTTTAAAAACATAGGCTGTTAAGTATTCTAAACTGTGCTTTGAATGTAGTTGAGGTTGTCCTGAACTTCTCTGATCCTCTCTCTGCTTGCTTCTACCTTCTGAGGCCGGGGTGGCATGTGTGTGCCAACACTCCTGGTTTATTTGATGTTGGGTTTTAAACCCAGGACTTTGTGCATTTTCAGCAAGCACTCTGACTGAACTACATCCCCTGCCCCTAGTTGCTATAGATTCTTGATTAATTTATTCCCTTTACTAATGTGTAGTTACATTATAAGTACAATCTCTTCTGTCTAATTTTAAGTCTTCAATTAGCAGAGTAACTATATCAGCTTGTCTGCAGCTTCCACTCACTGGTAGATTGACCTGCATCATCCACCTGCTCAGTGGGCGTCTTTACCAGTGTAGTGTGTTTTGTTTCTTTTCCTTTCCTCTCTCTCTCTTCTTTTCTTTTCTTTCAGTTTTTGAGACAGGGTTTTTCTGTAGAACTGCCCTGGCTGTCCTGGAACTCACTTTGTAGACCAGACTGGCCTCAAACTCACAGGGATCTGCCTACCTCTGCCTCCAGAGTACTGGGATTAAAGGCATGTGCCACCACTGCCTGACCTGTAGTGTGTTTCTCGGACCTAGTTTTTAATACAGTCAGCCAGTCTGAGTTTATTTGTTTGTGATTTCAGCCGTTCACTTTTAAGGTTGTTATGAGAAATGTTTGTAATTCCTGGGATTTTGTTTGCTTTTCTGGTTGGTGTTGGGGCAGTGCTCTTTTCTTCTCCCCGTTAGTATTAGTGGTGGTTTACTGTCTCGGACATGTGGATTCCTTCCTAGCCTGTCTGTTCATTTATTCTTATGAAATTCTTTCTTCCCTGTGCTTTTGCGATTCAGACTTTGTGATTAGTATTCTGTAAGTATTTTCTTTTTCAGTGCTGACTTGGTTTTCCTGACCTGCCTTCATTGTGGTTCTCTTGAAATGTCCTATTTTACTGTCAGTTCCGAAAGGCTTGCTGGGTATAGTACTTCTTTGGTAGCTGTTTACTTCCCGGGTTTGGAATGTATTGCTTCATGCTCTCCTGGCTTTGGGAGTTGCTGGTGGAGATCTGAAGCTATTCCAATGTGTTTTCCTTTATAGGCAAGTTGGATTTTTCTCTCATTATTTTAATGTTTCTTTGTGTTATGTTTCTGATATCTTGGTTATGTTATGTTGTAGAGAGGTTTCTTTCTGTGGTTCTGTCCTTTTGGGGTTCTAAATGCCTCTTTCGGGTGTTTATTTCTTCTTCTAGATTTGGGAATTTTCACTTTAATTTCATAGATGGATTCTCCATGTCTGCAGTCTTTGTTCTTGTCTCCTTTTTTAGTCATGTGGATTAGGTCATGGTTTGATTTTTTGATCATCTTTCAAAGCTTTTGGGTGTTATGGATGTGACTGCTTTCTTCTTTATCTTGTTGAGGTTTGAATGTAGTTACCTTGGCCTTGGCTGTGCCTCAGATTCTTTCTTTCGCCTGGTCAAGTCTACTGATGTTGTCTTCCGCTGTGTTGTTTTAATTTTGCTCATTAGAGGTTTTTATTTTCAACATTTCTGGTTTTTTTTTTTCACCTCAAAATTTCAATTTCCTTACTGAAGTTTTACTTCCATGTTGCTGGCGTTTTCATCTATATTGCTTATTTTCTCATCCATCTTGCTGACTTTTTCCTGTATATTACCAGCTTTCTTCATCAAGACCTGGATTGGAGCCATCTGTTTGGTTGTATCATTTTGTTAGTAAACTCAACCTTTGAAATCATCAGCATTGTACCTATTTTAGGGCCTTTGAATTTAATAATTGAAGAGTTATCATTTGGAGGGGTCATATTCCCTTACTTTTTAGTGTGTGTATGTGTGTGGGGGTACTGATTACATTTCTGTTGGTTTGGGTCTCTTCTGGTTTTATTTGGGAAGCCTTATTGAGCAGCCTATATTTGAGGGCTCAGTCCTGAGTGCCACTGAGTAGGGAGAAAACAGACCATGACAGCAGCAACATCATCAAATGCAAGATATGGAGATACACATAAAATGAAGTAAAGTCTACTAGTATGTCACCAATTGCATAAACCAGAAGCGAGAGAATAGACTGTGTCATGAGTTTAAAGTTTCTTAGGGTGAGTGTGAAAATAAATGGGACGAAGCAGCCAGGGAAGGGGAGTAAGGCTGAATAAATGAAAAGAAAAGGGATGGAGAGGATTGTTTGGAAAGGAAAAAGTGAGAAATTAGAAAAGGGTCTGGACAGTGGTTCAGGGCTTAAAAGCACTGGCTGCTCTTGCAGAAGACCTAGGCATGGTTTCTAGTGGTGACTTACAACTATTTGTAACTAGTTCAGGGGATCTAGTGCCCTGATCTGTCTTCCTTGGGCACGTAGTGCACATGCAGGCAGTCACCCATACATCTGAGCATTTAAAAGTTTGAGGTGGGGAACGGTAAATTAAAGATGATAAAAGTAAAAAAGAAAGAAAAAGTTTCTCAATAATGAGAAAGTTGGAAAATCAAATTGATGAATGTAGGAAATGGAATAGAAAATAAAACACGTGTGTTTTTGTTTGCTTGTTTTAAAGAAAAAAAAAACACTCCCTAATGTGGTTCGAGTGAGAACAAACCTCATAGGCTCATATATTTGAATACTTTGTTCCCAGTTGACAGAACTGTTTGGGAAGGATTCGGAGATGTGACCTGTTGAAGTAGGTGTGTCACTAGGGACCGGCTTTGAAGTGTCATGCCATTCTCAGTCTGTCTGTCTGTTGTCTCTTGGGATGTAAACTCTCAGCTGTTCCTGCTGACATGCCTTTGGACTCTCACTCTCTGAACCCATAAGCCCAATAGAACCACTTTCGTTTATAAATCATGGTGGCTTATCATAGCAATAAAAAAGTAAGACACCCTGTAAGATAAAATTGTAGTGCTACTATATGTATAGAAGGCATGGAGGGTGGGAGGACAGTTTGGGGAGTAAAAACTGGGTGTGGGGAAAGGAAGAAAAAGAATGATTGCTCAATAGTCAAAGATTTCTAGAAACAAAGATGAAAGTGTGACAGGAGAATAAGAGGCATTTTAAAATATAATATTATAAAGAAAAAAACTGCTTGAAGTGTAACATAGGAGAGAAGGAAACCAGGTGTTGGCAGCGTCTTCCTGGACCCTGGTGCATATATCCTACTGATAATGCAGGTGGGGAAGAGTCTGTTGGACTTTTGGGCACTTGTCTTCCTGGTGGCTTATGCTGGTGCTGATCCAGTACTGGACAAGTGTCTGTTTTCACTTGAGCTGCTTCTCTGGGTACCAGGGACTACTGCTGACCAACACTTAGCTCACAGCTCCTGAAGTAGCTGATGTAGTGTGTGTGTGTCCGTGTGTCCGTGTCCCAAGGCACTGGGGATGTCAGAAGCAGCTCTGGCCCTCTGAGCTCTACACAAGCAGAGACAGTCTTTATGCTTTCAAGACCTCCAAAGTATTAATCACCTCACTGCAAGGATGCAGCTCTGTGTAGCCTGCCAGAGCTTCAGTCTTCAGGGTCTATCAGGGCGGTGACAGCAGCTCGGTGACTCTACCTGCTGAATTGAGTCTAAGGGGTCTTAGTTGGCGAGGTTTGTACCTGGCAGCCAGGTGGGTTAGCCTTCCCTGCACACTTTTGCTGCCCAAGATAAGCGTCCTGTAGCCTGCACTTTTGACTTGTCAGTGTCTGGCCCTCCTGCTCTTTACAAACTCCAAGGCTGCCTGTTATGCAGGGCTGTGTCATATTAACTTCAGGCTCTCAGACTTGTGGGTTGGTCCTTTGTTCTCAGGCTTCCAGGATAGTACAGTCTCAAACAATAGGTTCTCTTTTAAGATGGTGCCAGGTCCCTGCCCAGGAAGTCAGTTACAGAGAGGACAAAGTGGAATTCCTTTTCACTGTCTGCCAGAGGAACCACTGTCTCACTAATCCAGAAACTGGTTTTGAGGCTCATGAGTTCTGAGTGCTTTTCCCAAGGGTTTGCTAGTGTCTCCTTAGCAGAACCTCCTGCTTGATCTTAAAGTCTTCTGTTTTGTTTGGAGCTGTTGTTGGGGTTGGCGTCTCTTTAGTGTGTTGCCTGTCCCTTTGTCCACGCTTTACAGGTATCCTGCAGCTCCCTTCGCACATTTCTAAAGTATGTCCTCTTGCCCTCTGTTTGGAGGAGATTCTGTTTTTTCCTTCTGCTGATCTTTCTCTTTTATCAGGTGGCAGTAAGGGGACTTCTAGTCCACCATCTTACCCTGGGTTTTGATGATTCGGTATTTCCCCCCATTGTGGACATTGGTAAAAATAACAGCTTGCCCAGTAGTTACTGTGGCCTCTGTGCTTTTACTTATTTATTTTTGATTGAGAATTGCAGGAGGTTCTATTTTATATTTTGGGCTGGCTTTCCTGTAGGGCTTGGAGTATTTGGTACCTGTTTTTTTGTTTTGTTTTGTTTTTTCCAGAAATACATATAGATGTTCACGTTGTTGGTATAGTGGTTAGCATAGCTGCCCTCCAAAAATACAGGTTAGTAGATAGCCACTATTCATTGATAATTTTCAAGTTTTAACTCTTGTGAATTTCCAAAGGCAAATTATATCTGCACATAGCTATTTCCCAGAAGTGTGGCTTGCTGGCTCCTCTCGCTGCTTTGGCCCTTAGTTTACACAGGATCTTTGGAAAGTGGTCTGTTTAGTCATCCCACAACCCTTTGGTAGATGGGATTTTCTGTCTCTGATTGCTTTGATCTCTAATTATGAATTTTGGCTGATGGTAGTTGCAGTGGAAGAGACTATGCGCCTTTTCAGTTGTGCCTTAAGCAAATTTGCAGGGGAGCCCTGATGTTAACTTTGGCAGGTTTCATGCCTGCAAATATTGATTGAGCCAGAAGTCCCCACTGTAAAATGTCACCAGTGAATGTGCAGCCATTGCAGGCAGGGGGAACTCATTACTGCAGCTCGTCTGCAGCTTCTGGGTCAGGCCACTCACCACCATCTGGTAAGAACGAATGTTTGAAAACTACCTTTTATTCTGACAAAAGGTAATCAGGAGAGGTTAACAACCGATGATTTCTGAACAGTTCAGATTGGTTAGACCAATCCATCGCCAAGCTCAGGCTGCGACATTCCAAATGTCTAATTATCTCACGGGGTATTAGAACATTTTAAAATGATGAAATCCCAAAGTCATGGTAGGAGGAATTTAATTATGTGTATGCTCTCCTTTCTGCTCTGTGCTGCACACCCGCTTTCCTATTAGAAGCGTTTATTCTGAGGAAGAAAAGGCAGCGGGAAAGGAAGAGGCAAATAGGATTGCTGTCTTCAACTAAAGCTTAATTTTAAAGCCCCATATGTGAGAGTCAGGCTAGACTTGTCCTTCAAGGGCAAGGACTAAGGATCAGGGAAGGAGACTGAAGTTGGAAGGGTTTTCTCAGTGTGGTAAACCCTGAAGGAAAGATCCAAAGATGGGGAGGACGGTATATGGTCAGCAGGGGCGTTAGGAAAGTCCCAGCCTTTGTCTACCCAGAGATGTTTTTAAAGAGGATTCAGCTGGTGGTGCACGCCTTTAATCCCAGCACTCAGAAGGCAGAGACAGACGGATCTCTGTGAGTTTGAGACCAGCCTGGTCTACAGAGAGTTTCAGGACAGGCTCCAAAGCTATAGAGAAACCCTGTCTCGAAAAAAAACAACAAAAACAAAACAAAAGGATTCAGACTGCAAGTAGATGACTGTTGGGTGACATGGAGCTGCCTAAGGCTCAGACTGACTCTAGTGCCTTGGAAGAACTATAGCAAGGTGTGGACAAGCATTTCCAATAGAGTAGCTTCAGAGTCAACTCTTCATTAATAGTTCTCAAAACAAACCAAAGGAAAAATGCCACCAGGGAGATAGTCATTTGCTTGCTCTTATGTGTCCTTCCTCTGTCATTCACTGCCAAAAAGTGCAGCTGGGGGAAGGTTACCTGTTAAATATTAAAATACGTTCAAAAGCATTTTTTTTTTTTTTGCTATTTTCCCCCAGTGATAGTAGGGATTGAACGCTACCACTGAGCCACACCCAGGAATCTATATTTTCAAGCCCATTAGTGTTCAGAGCCCCCTTCTACCTCAGCCTTACTGATTTTGAATCAAGTGTCACAAAGATAAGGAATTCTGTGTGTCTTCTTTGGGCCACAGCATGCCCTGTGCTGTAGAAACATCACCTTTATGGGTAGATAAACATCAGAAATGTCTATAAGAGGGAGTTATTAATCTTCGTTTATAGTTAACATCCATAACTGTTAAACAGAGGGAGTAGGGCTTTAGGAAAACCTGACTCCAAACCCATTTTCCATTTAGGATAGCACTATTAAAACAGGGTCACTGGCTCTGGCCATCATTTATTGGAAGGAAGCCTTTTGTTGATGGCGACTAACTACAGCTCTTTTCTCACATGGGGACCAGTCTGTGTTCTTATATTAGTCTTGGGTGAGAATGGAGAAGGAGCCCACTGTATTGGAATTAGCCTTACACTCTTGCTCACCATAAGTTGCTTAAACCCTCTGGGCTGGTAGTTAGACATTTCTGGTTTTCACTTCAAACTTCTGAGTTCTGTCGTTTAATACTTGAGCAACAGCTTGCACACCTCACTGGGTAGACCCTTCTCTGAGGTTATCTGATTACTCCCTGTTGCTAGGTAAAGAATTCTTGGCTTATTTCAAGGTCACGGAAGGCTTCTTTCTATTCATGTTTTCTAGTTCCCCCTTATGGAATTAGGTGTGCTTTTCCCCTGTCATTATGAAAGCGTCTTTCCTGAATTATCTCCTTAGCCAGGTAACTTGGAATGTTACTCTATCTTTAGAACATGCACACACATTTCCACTGTTGTGTCCCAGTGCACATGTGCTGTGTATTAATAATTGCACTGTTATGTTTTCATAATTTATCATAATGATACCATTATTGCTTCCTATAGAAGTTCTCCCCACCCCCAACCTCTAAGTCTAATTGAGGTCGAGACAGACCATAAATGTGATAATACAGATTGCACGCTCAGAGGAAATGGAGTGGGTTTCATAGTGGAGTTTTAATTTAGGCTTCGTTCTGGTGATGTAGTCTCTTCCTATGGTACATTACTTTGAGTCCAATATAA